>JAODAL010038367.1:0-39304 GCA_025379985.1 Phyllomedusa bahiana
AAAGGCATTTGGGGGCCCCCAACCCGGATTTTGACTTCACCCGACATCCAGTCTAGCGTGGGAGAGTGGGTCGAAAGCCACGGAAGTCCCGAGGGGAAGCGCTGAAGAAGAGCTTTTTGGGAACACTTTAAAAAGAGATCTTTTTCCTTATGGGGATCCCACGTGAAGGGGAAGGGGGTTGGTGAAAATTTTTATGTGTCCCCGGGCAGTCCCCGTTGCCCGAGGAGATAAACCAGGGGTTTTTTCCCAAACCGGACCACCGAAAGAGGGTACTGCGATCCCAAAGGGAGCGGGTATAAAATTCCCGGCCCCGAGCCAAAATTCCAGGAAGGCGGGGGGCCCCGGAATTTTGAGCCCAGAAATCAGCCCCGGGACCTGTACAGCATATCATGCGGGGGGGAGGAGAAAATTTGCCCCCGGGGACGCCTCTCCCACAAACCCTGGGGTGCGGGAGTTTCCCGGGGGTTTGGCCCTTGGGGAAAATTTCCCTTTCGGAAAGGGTTGGGGGACTGCCACGTAGAGGCACGGTTCCCGGAACCCGACATAGACCCAGTTCTTGCTCCGAGGGGATGTACCTTGCGACCTGCATGGGCCCCTAAATAGGGAGTGGTGGGGGTTTTTGCTTTGGGCTCCCTCTGGTAACCGGGGCCTGGCGAGGAAAAAACCCCCGTGGTGTCCCAAACCTCTCGTTCTTGCCAGAGCTCCTCTGTTCTCGGGGGAAAGCCGTCAATGCGGGGGGCCAAACCTAAAATTTCCCCGCTGAGGGGAGGACGGGTTGTCTCTTGGGCCGGGCACTTCCTTAATCCTATCGGAAAACCCCTTTTTTGAAGTGGCGCATGGGGCCCGGACTCGTTCCGGCTAACTCTGAGGTAGTGTGCGGAACTCCCCACTGGTGTCTCCCCCGGAGATTTCCCCCTGGAAAGGGGTTTTAGGGGGGGCTATTTCGGGGGGGGTTCCCCAAGCCGGGTTTCCTAAAAAAAACTCAGGGGAATTCCTGGGGGAAAGGGAAACTGCAGATCCTTTTGTCAAGGGATCTTTTCCCGGGTCCCACGAGGTGTGGCCCTTGCAAAAGGCCTTCCGGAAACCCCCGGCGGGCCCACGAAACCCACCTTAGAAGACCCCGTGGGGAAAATGGTACCCAAATTAATTAAATTGTGCTTTCGGCACTGGGGGGAAAAAACCCTGGGCACTGTTGGAGCCCCCTTAAACTTGGACCGGGTAGCGGTAACCGAAGCTTGGGGCCCACCGTTGCGGCGGAGCGGCGGGGAGGCGGGTACCCCGGGTGGAGAGGGCGGCTGCGGCTGGTTCGCCAAAAGGTTGCTTTTAACAGGAGGGAAAAACTGGTCCAACTGTTGACCCTGTTGCCCCAATTTGACGTGATGTTGTGCAACAACTGCGGCAAGGCCCTTTTCCTAGGCAGGGGCCCCTTGGGGGGATCCAGGGCCCGGGGGTTTTCTTTTAACGGCAGTGGTAGTGGTTTCCGCTGGGCCCCCCGCAAGCAAAAGGGGGAAAAAGCCCTTTCCCGGGGGAAAAAATTCTAAGTAGCCCCCGGGTTTTTTCACCAGGGGCCCGCCCCCAAAGCGGGAGGGGACTTCTGCCGGGGGGAGAAAATAAGGTCTTTTTTCACTGGCGGGCTTGCTTTGCGGGGGTTTAGCCAAGGTTGGCCCGCGGTACAGAATGTGAGGCGGGAGACGTAGTCGGGGAAAGGAAAGTAGGTCAGGGCAGGCGGCGAGGTTTCCCGGGGGTAGGAAACGGAAGCGAGTCGGTTGGTACAGGGGAAAAAAGACAAACAAAAGGACAAGACGCTTTTTTTAAAAGGCTCGAAGGAAACTAAAAAATGGGCAGAGGGTGCGGGAAGGGGGGACCCCAATTTATATAGGGCAGGGGCCCGGCAATCAGCCAATTACCGGCGAACGGGCCCCCTTTAAGGAAGAGGGGGATGGCGCGACCCTTAAGGAATGGGGAGGGCGCCCGTCGGGCCGTGACGGGGTCCCTGGAGTAGGACCCGGGGGGGAAATTTAAATTCCCCACCCCGCGGGCAAAGCGCGCCCACGGACTGGGGCACGGCCCGTGGGGCCCAAAGGCCGGGGGCCCCTGGGAAAACCCCGGGGGATGGGTTTGGCAGGGGAATTCTTACGGTTGGTGTTTTGCTCTGTGTTTTTTTTTTGTTTGTTGGGCAGTCCAGTGTGCACACCCCTTTTCTTGTTTGGCCCATTGGTATTCCCTATATTTGGTTAGTCTCTATGTTGGTCTCCTTGGTGTCTGTGTCTTTGTCTGGGTTTCCTTGCTTTGTTCTTGCCGGGTGTTCTTGCCCTGGGGGTGCCTTGGGTTTTTTTTGCCGCGTTTAGCTTTTAAATCTCTGCCCCAAGTTTTCTGTTGTTTCCCGTCTGTCTATTTTATGTTCCTTTGCCTTACGTTTAACCCTCCTTTGGGTTTGGGATCCCTTTTGTCCTGTCTTTGTCTGTTTTTTCTGCCAAATCTTTACCTGTTTTCTTTATCTTTTTTTCCTATTTTTTGGGTTTGGGGCCAACCCTTTTGGCCATTTTGGCCTGTCTTCAAAAACTGGGCACGGGTGGGGGACCCCGCTTGGGGGTCGCACCTAGCGGGCTGTTGGGGTAAGCCATCCTTACCCTCAAAAAGGGTCTGTGAAGATGGGCCCCCGGCCAAAAAAGTTGTGCCCCCCCGGAAACCCAAACCCGGGGAGTGGTCCCGTGGGGTCCCCTTCCCCGCTAACCGTTATAGTAAGATCAGGCCATGGACTCCCGTGGACATTTGCCTCTGTTTTCTTGGTCTATGTGCAGGTCTTGTTTGTGGCAGTTCTTTTTTATCGTGTGTGGGAGTGTTTTTTTCCCTTTTGCAGGTCTTTGGTGGTTTGGAGAGTCTGGCCAGTCCCTGTGGCTTACGTGGTCGCCCTGAACCTTCTGAGTCCCCGTGGGTTAGGTGCGCCCCCAGCCTTTGATCCCCGTGGCTTCCCGGGGTGGCCCCGAGGGCCCTTTTGAGTCCCCAAGGGGTTATGGTGTCGCCCGAAACCTTCTGAGTCCTTTGTTTTTTTAAAGGGGTTGCCCCCAGCCTTTGAGTCCCCGTGGCTTACAGTGTCAAACCCCGAGCCTTCTGAGTCCCCGGGCTTTTTGGTGTACCCCGAGCCTTCTGAGTCCCCTGGCTTTCCGGGGTCGCCCCCTTGGGGCCCTTTTGAAATCCCATTTGGGTTTTCGGTTTTCGCCCTGAGCCTTCTGGTCCCATGGCTTTTTGGTTTCCCCCCCCAAAATTCCCGCATAGTGCCCCTGTTTGTTTCCTCCCGTGCACCTCCATTTTTCCCAGGAATTTCCCGTTTCTGGCTATCAGGGAGCCTGTAGTTTGGTTTTGGGGAGCCCCGGAGTAGTTTTTGTCCCCAGACCTATTGGGAAAATTTCCTTTTTGTGGTTTTGGGGAGGAGGGGGTTGAGGGGGGGGGGTTTTGTCACAGTCCGTCCCCCACGTTCCTTCCTTTGCCGCGGCCTCTGCTGCCCCGTTGCTTTCCCTGACCCCGCTGCTTGCCCCCCTGCGGTTCTGGTGGTTTTTTCCCATTTGGTCATGCTCTCCTCCATGTTGGCTGATGCCCTTTTCCCCTGTGTCTCTAGAGAGGGGCGGGCCACATCATCACTTTTACCCCAAGTGTGCAGAGGGTTGAGCTTCCTCTCCAATCCCCTTTCCACCGGTTTTGTAACCTGCTTCCCCCCGGCCTGATCCTTTTTTGTTGCTGTTTGTTGTTGTGTTGGTAGTGGCTCATGTTGTGTGTTGTTTCTCTGTTTTTTCTTATCCTATTTGTTTGCAGTCCGGGTTTTCCCCCAACGTGTCTTGTTTGTGTCCTTATGGGGTTTCCAAAATTTGGTTGTCTCTTGTTGGTTCCTTTTGGTCTGTTCTTTTCTGAGTTTCCTTGCTTTGTTCCTTTCCCCGGTTCTTGCCCCCGGTTGGCCTTGGTTCCTTCCCCGTTTAGCTTAAGTCTCTGCTCAGTTCTTGTGTTGTTTCCGTCTTCTATGTATTGTTCCTTTGCCTTATGTTTAAAATTTCCCGGTTGGGAAACCGTTTTGTCCCGTTTTTGTTGCTTGTACCTCACATATCTTTACCTAAAAAACTATTTTTGGCTTGCACAAATAAATATATTTGAAAAACAGGTCACACTAAAAAAGGCAATATATACTTTTAAAATTAAAAATATCAGGGGCACACTAAAGATAATTAAAACCTAAAGGCATATGGAAATATTGGGAAATGCATTACTGCTAAGGAAAATTTTGAAAAACCCGGGGGATTTTATTTTACAGTTTTGAAAAAGATTGTATTAACTCACCCCCCAAAAACGTAAAGGGGGACCCCCAGGCGGGTACCCCCCTACACTAAATATGTTCCCTCCTGGGGTCAATACAGACTGCAACTAAGGTATGGTAGGAACAACAATTGAATTATCCTGCACTGGTTAAAAAGAGGCAGCTGTGTGCAGCAAGCCAAAAGATCGCCCTTAAAATGAACTACAAAACATTTTTGGCTCTGCACAAATAAATATTTTCTGAAAACGGGGTGCACACTGAAAAGGAAAATTATACTTTAATAAAATATCAGTGGCACACTAAGAAAAGTAAAACCCCCCAAGGGCCTTGGGAAATATTGGAAATGCATTACTGCAAAGGGAAAAAATATAAAAAACCCTGGGATCTTATTTTTACAGATTTGATCAAAGTTTGTTTTAATTTACCTCCCAAAATTTCAAGGGGTCCAAATGACCCACCTACCACAAATATGTTACCCTCCTGGGCCCAATAACGATGCAAAAAAGGGTATTGGGTAGGAATTGAATTGAATTATTTTGGGGTTTTAAAAAGAGGAGTGTGTCAGAAGCCAATGAGATCGCCACTCTAAAAATGAACTAAAAAACTTTTTTTGGCTCTGCACTTTTAAATATATATGAAAAACGGGTGCACACTGAAAAGGAAATTTTAAACTTTTAAAATACAAATATCAGGGGCACACTAAAACTAAGAAAAACCTAAAGGACTCATTGGCTTGCTGCACAAGTGCCTCTTTTTAACCAGTGCAGAAATTAAAATTCTAGTTCCTACCAAATACCCTGTAGTTGAAAGTCTGTAATGACCCCTGTGAGGTAACATATTTAGTTAGGGACTAAACCCGTTTCCTGGGATCCCCTTGACTTTTGGGGTGAGTTAATACAATCTTTGATCAAATACGAAAACTAAAGCCCCAGGTTTTTTCATATTTTCCTTAGCGAAAAGCATTTCCAATATTTCCATATCCCTTGATTTTACTTGTTTTGGGGTTTCCACAAATTTTTGTTTTTTCGTATAATTTTGCCTTTTCAGTGTGCACCTTTTTTTTAAAATTTAAATTTATTATGTGCAGAGCCAAAATATGTTTTGTAGTTCTTTGAGAGTGGCGACTAATTGGCTTGCTGCACCAGCTGCCCCTTTTTTCCCCCGTGCAGGATAATTAAATTTGTATTTCCTCCCCAACCCGTAGTTGCTTTTTTATTGACCCCTAGTGAGTAACATATTTAGTGAACTCCCTGCTCGGGGACCCCCTTTGACTTTTTGGGGAGGTGAGCTTAATAAAATCTTTGATCAAATACTGAAAAACTAAGAGTCCCAGGTTTTTTTCTTTTTCCCCTTACAGTAATGCTTTTCAATTTTTTTCCATATGCCTTGAGGTTTTACTTTCTTTAGTGTCCCACTGATATTTGATTAAACTTTTTAAAATTTGCCTTTTCTGTGCCCCTTTTTTTTTTCAGAAAAATTTTATTATGGCAGACCCAAATATGTTTTTGAAGTTCATTTGAGAGTGGCGACTCTTTGGCTTGTGCACACAGCTGCCTTTTTTAACCTTGCAGGATAATTCAATTGCTAGTTCCTACCATACCCTGTAGTTGCATCTGTATTGACCCAGTGAGGTAAATATTTATGTGGACTCACCTGCTGGGGGATCCCCCTTGACGTTTTGGGGAGGTGAGTTTTAATACAAATCTTTGATAAAATATTTGGAAACTAAGAGTCCCAGGGTTTTTATTTTTTCCCTTTTCAGTAATGCATTTCAATTTTTTCCATATGCCTTGGGGTTTTTACTTAGTTTTTAGTTCCACTGATATTTGTATTAAACGAAAATATCTTTCCCCTGTTGCTTTATCTTTTTTCCCCTTTATTTTGGTGCCTATTTTTGGGCATTTTGGGCCCTGTCGGGAAGTGCCACTGCGGGGGGGACTGCCTGGTTTGCACCTGCGGTTGTTGGGTAAGCCATCTTTACCATAAAAGGCTCTGTGAAGTGCCCAAAACGGCCCTTTAGTCATGCCCCCCCGGAGCAACCCCGGCGTGGTCCAGTGTGTCCCCCCTTTAAAACCCCCCTTTTAAACCACTTATCCGTTACAGTAAGTGAACATTAATAATACACACAGGCTCAAAAGTTATATAATTAACCTTGACAGACAGAGGGGCATTCTATGATTATGACTTATAAAGGACAACAAATTATTCAAGGAGCTTACATGATTAACTTATTAATTAGTTTTTAAAATTTAAATCTAAAAAAAGGGGAATTTTAAATTAAGGAAAAATTTTAAGCTTCTTTGTGTTTTAAACTAAAGCCACCAACCGAATTTTATTCTAGCTATATTTTTATGTATTAAATAAAGGTTATGGCAGAACTTAAATACTGCAAATGAAAAACCTTCATTCAAACCATTTGGATTCGATGCATTAAGTCTATAAATCCATTTGGCTTCTTCTTGAAGTAAGATCAAATACAGATTGCCTTTTCTCTGACCCAATTTTTTAACACAGATTCCCCAGAATTTCAATACCTCCACATTGCCATCATGTATTTCAATTACATGCCTGGCTGGAGGTGTGTCACCTTTTGTTTTTATAGTACTCAGATGTTTCGAAATCCATCTACGGAATTCCTGTATTGTTTTTCCCACATAGATCTTTGGACAGGGACAAATTGCTCCATATTCTATTCTTTTGGTCTTACAGTAAAATCAATACATTTTCTTTCAAAGGTTGCCATAGTTGAGTAATTCCTACGTGCTCTCAAATATTGCTCTATTGGTATTCCTTTCTTTAACCCCTTCCCAACATAGGATGTAGCTACCCCTAGGGGAAGTGACTTCCCGCAAAAGGACGTATGCATACGTCCTGGCGATGCGCGGGGGGGTTTCGGGCCCCAGCCGCAACGATCGTGAAGTGGGACCAGCGGGTGAGCTCCGGCCGCGGGTGATTAACGCTTCACTACCGCAACCTGTCATGGTCGTGATAATGAAGCCACAGGCGGGGGTGAGCTCCCCTGCCCGCTCCCCGCGGCTGCCGCACTTATGCAGCACCGATCTCCTCCTGTGTCCTGGGAAGTGAACGGCAAATTCCCCGGGGTATCTGTACGTACCATGCCCCCCAATGCATTGTGGGGATGGTGACAGGCAGTTTTTCAGGTGACCAGTACACAGTACAGACTGTGCCGCCTGCCTTTTAAAAGCAATTTAATACTTTAAGGGGTGTAGTTTCTTAATGGGTCATTTAGGGGGTACCAAAAAAAGGCCAAACAAAAAACTGTTAGAACTGGAGGTCCCCAAAAAAGTTATTGCTTTTTTTTTGAGAATGTGAAATTGTAAATTTTTTTAATTTGAAAAAAAGGTAAATTTTTCTATTTTTCACAATTTTTGATATTTTTCACAAAAAAAAAAGGACTTTTTGGACCAAAATTTTTTTACTATCTTGACACAATTGTCACGAGAAAACAATTTTCTGAAAACCATGGTAGGTAAAGTGTCAAAAAGTTTTTCTCACATAAATGAACATGCAGATTTAACAAAAGGGGCTCTGTCAGAGAGACCAAAACTGGCTTCACGGAAGGGGTTTTAAAAAGGTGGGTGCCCGCTTTAAAGTGCAATAAAAAATTGGTAGTGTACTTTTGATAAATTTTTT
Organism: Phyllomedusa bahiana; assembly: GCA_025379985.1. Taxonomy (NCBI): domain Eukaryota; kingdom Metazoa; phylum Chordata; class Amphibia; order Anura; family Hylidae; genus Phyllomedusa; species Phyllomedusa bahiana. The sequence continues at coordinate 7,958 of JAODAL010038367.1, forward strand.
TTCTTGATTTGTCTCTGAGTTTCGATGTAAAATTTTATTCCAATGTTATTATCATTTTAATTTTTCAACAAACAGTCAAAGGCTTCTTTACATCCTTCCCAAAAAATCAAAACATCATCAATATAACAACCCCAAAATAAAATGTGATCAGAAAAACATATAAGGTGCACAGAAAAAACAATAACATCCTCCCAACAACCTAAAAATAGGTTAGCAAAACTTGGTGCACATACTGTGCCCATAGCGGTTCCCTTCACCTGATGATAGAAAATGTTATCAAACAAAAAAAAATTATATATCAAAACAAATTCCAATAACTTTAAAACAAACAAATTATATTCTACAAATTGTATTCCTCTAGTATTCATAAAATAATCAACCGCTTTTAATCCCAGATCATGCTTGATGTTACTATACAGGGACTCTACATCCAGACTTGCACGAAGTGTATGTTCACTTAATGTCAGGTCATTGATTTTCAAGACTGTATCTTTTGTGTTTTTAAGATATAGGAAAACTCTGACCAGAGCATCAAAATTTTCGTCAACATAGTGCTAGGGCCTTTTGTTAAAAAATTATGTCCCTTCCAGATGCCGTTTTCTTCCCCGGTACGGAACAACCTGTTTATGAATTAGGGGATGCATTTAAAAGGGGCTATTTGGGTTAGATTTAAAAATAAATTTCCCTTTTTATCATCCCCTAATTTTCCTCATCAAAACCCTTTTTCAAAATAAATTTTCAATTTCTTAGATTTCATTGTAGGGTCTTTTTGAAAGTACTAATAAGTATTTGTACTTCAAGTTTTTTTTTGACCACGTTTTAAAATTCCTTTTTATCTTGGATAACAATATTGCCACCTTTGTCACTTGACTTTATCACTATTTCTCTATTTTCTCGTAATTCTGTCATAGCCTGTTGTTCTTCCCATGTGAGATTAAGAGAAGATGGCTTTTTTCTAAATGATAATTTCTGTAAATATTTGGTAATCAACTCCACAAAAAGGGACCAAAAGATTGTAAAAGCGAGATAGGGGGTGATTTTTTAGGGGTTGGGGTTTCAATTTTGTCATAGGTATATCCAAAACTATTGGGGCACCCACACTCCCATTTGAATTGTTCAAACCCCCCAATGTTTTTTTTTTTCAAAGGGTTTTTTTTAAATTTTTTTCTTCATTACTTTTTTTCTTGTGAAATGTATGCAATGCTAAACATCTTGCAAATAAGTTAATATCTTTAACCCAGGAAAATTCTTTCTTTTTCTTGTGAAATGTATTTAGTCTAATTAGGGGGAGTAATAGGTGATTGTCACTAATAAGTAAGAGCGTGTTTGTAAGGTGCTTAAAAGGCTGGAGGGAAATTTAAGGGGGGATCCCAAAAAATTTTAAAAAAAAAGGAGAGCTCGTTGCCACAGTAAAACGGCCCTATCCTCTGGGACGCCAGGGGTTGGGGAAAACATGTTGGGTTTGGTCTTCACGCTTTCTTAAACATTAACGCTTTTTCCCCCTCTTTTGATCCCCTACGAGGGTCTCTTTTTTAATAAACTTTTTAATTTCATCATACCCATTATATTTGGGAACAGTTGGGCCCAAAAAACATGTATACAAAGGGGTTTCCCCAATTTAATTTCCCTTAGTACTTTTGGCTGGCAAGGAATTTTTCTATAGGAAATGAGTGTATATGGATATTATTTGACCAGTGTACTGGTCTTGTTTATAAGTATAGGTTATATTATAGGTGAGGATAGAGTGTAGTTTTTAAATTTGCTAGATAGAGGTATTTATTAGGCATAATAAAAGTTAAGTACTAATTTTAAAAGAGAAGTGAAGAGTTTTTAAGTTTGCTATAGGCAAAATAGTGAATAATTAGTTTAGTGATCACTCGATCTTCTCTAGTGTATTCCCATTTCAGAGAGTGAGTACTCCTTCTGTTAACCCTCCACATGCCGCTGCTGACTGCATCTGGGCAGTTAAGCAGCCAAGTCAGGATCTCAGTTTTTAGCCGCTGCAGTGGGAGCTCGGCTGTACATTACAATCCAGCTGCGGGACTTGCCATTTGCTGGCAAGTATGTTTTACATACATAAACACACATATGCTTTAATGATATACAGGCACACACATACTGTACCATACACTGTATGTGTATACTCACTCCATAATACATACACACTTACCAAGCATGCATAGTCACAATCTGCATGCATGCATGTATGTAAACATACAGTCATACAACAACTATCTACCTGCCTGAGCACACATACATGAGACATCGCTGGCACACTGTATCCTTACCACTGACCTTTAAGAAGAAAAGAAGCAGCATGACAAAGAGCTCACTAGTGTGACAGGACTCCACGTTTATCTTTACAGCGGCAGCTGTTAGGCTGGGTCTACATGGCACTGGACAAAAAACTCACTGAAAACCAAATCCTAGGGATGAGCGATTATAATCGACAAAGTTGAAATTGGCACGATTTTTAGGCTGATTGGAAATTTCCGATCACGTGATATTTGAGGTGACAATCTGCAGATAATCTATTACGATCGTGCCATTTTTGGCGCTTTCTGTCATTTTGGCGGCCAGCAAATCAGCTTTGAGCATAGAGCAGGGTTAGCTGGGTGTGCGACGTCATGACTGTGATGTGTATGGTTATCATTGGCTGGAAAAATCACATGACCTCGTTTTGCATAGACCAGCGTTTCCTGTTCAGCATCAGTGTTTCAGTGTCTCTCACTAGAGCAGGACGAGTGCTAGGTCTCTCTCAATACAGCTCAGCTCAGAGACACAGTTCCTCTCTTTATTCATACAGACAACTATGCTTTTAGCTGTGAACATTAGAATATAGGTAGATTAGAGAATTTCATCTGTGTTAGTTAGACAGGGACTTTTAAAGAAGCATCTAGCGCTGTACAGCTGCGCGGGAGGGAGGGGCGAACACAGACAGACAGGCAGGCAGGCTTTTGAAAGGAGGGTGTATATTGTGCAGCCCAAACTCTGCTTTGAACCTGCATTGAAATGTCATTTTTTTTAGCACTTTTCGCCCAGCACACCTCGCACCTGAGGTGAAATTGTACCTTTTATTTTGTGCAGCCCAGTTTTGTTCAAAGAGCCACCTTGTACTTACATTAGGATACAGAAATGTTCTAGTAACTGCTGGTGTATTTCATTGGTGCAAAAACCACCTTTTCTTATCAGCATAACTTTTAAATAGCTGTTTTTCACTTTGGTGCAGCCCAGTTTTGTTCAAAGAGCCACCTTGTACTTATATTAGGATACAGACATTTTCTAGTAACTGCTGGTGTATTTCATTGGTGCAAAAACCACCTTTTCTTATAACTTTTAAATAGCTGTTTTTCACTTTGGTGCAGCACAGTTTTGTTCAAAGAGCCACCTTGTACTTACATTAGGATGCAGAAATTTTCTAGTAACTGTTCTCGTTTGTCATTGCTGCAAAAAAACGCAATTTCTCATCCGTGTAACTTTTGAATAGTTTTATTGCGCTCGGTGAATCTCAGTTTGGCGCAGATAGTGCAGTTGTATGGTAGTTTGTTAAAAACTATCAATTACTAGTCCTGATGGGAAATTGTCAATACCTGGGACTGAAGGAAGAACACTGTTTATTTTGTCTTACGGTTCTTCCACCAGACCGCATTTCACAGGTATTCGCTAGAAACAATTCTGTGTCTAATCCTAGTTGGCTGTAGGAAATTAGAGGGATTTAAGAATAGCTGTGATTTGCCGTCTTTCAATAAGAGAATTTAAAAAACTCTTCCATATCTTTTTAAATTTTAATCTTTTTGAACATGGAGCGAAATGCAGATGGTTAGTGAGCAAAGAGGGGTGTAGGACATGGAGGTAGAGGTACGAGAGAAAGTGCTCCTTCCAGTGCTGGCGACAACACGCAAGTCAGCGGATCGTCGGTTGCAGGACCATCCGGCCTGTCATCGCTGGGTCAGGGCCCTGTGAATCTCAATAACGTACATCGTCGCCAATCTGTTCTTCAGTGGTTAAGGCAACCTGCATCCAGCAGTCTTACCTCCTCGTCCTCCCAGTCACAGCCACAAATGTCGTCATCAGCATCGTCAGCATCCGTCCAACATGAAGCGAAGGCAGCCCAAATGTCAACTCGTGTAACCTGTAACATGATCCTCGCATTAAGGCCATCAAAATGAACAACAGTTACTGGGTGGCCACCCTCCTCGATCTCCGATGCAAAGCGAAACTCAGCACTTTTCTTCCACCCACCCAAATAGAGAGTAAAATGCAGGAATTGGGGACCGTGCTGATTGATCAATTGGAGACATCTGTTGCGTCTGCTACACGTTCTTCAAATGTCATGGTGGAACAACGGCAGCGACGTGACAGCAGTAGAGTGCCAAGTAGCCGCAGCAGCAGGCATTGTGGCAGAAGCCTAATGGGTGACCTCTGGCAATCCTTATTTACCACCTCACCAACGCATGTAATGCAGGGCACACATACAACACACAGAGACCGGCTTAAGATCATGGTGCATGACTATCTGCGTCTCAACACCGATGTTTTTGGATATGTTCCGGACTCAATTGACTTCTGGGTATCCAAAATGGATGAATGGCCCGAGCTCGCTCGCCACGCCATAGAGGTGTTGTACTGCCCAGCAGCCAGCGTCATATCTGAGTGGACCTTCAGAACAGCTGGAGGAGTCATTACAGACAAATGCATCCAGCTTCCACAGATAATGTTGATCGTTTGACTTTCATCAAGATTAATCAGGCATGGATCTCTGACATGTTGTGGCCCCAATTGGCCAAGGTCACCGATTAGATGCCAGTCTACTTCACATTCCTCTTCAAACAGAAATGTTCCTCTTCAAAAAAAAATTTTTTAAATGATAATTTCTTACTGCAATTTTTATTCTCAGTTCCCAAAAGGTCATTTTGCTGGTTTTGCGGTGAGGAGACTGTAAAAGACACCAATTGTACACGGTTTCATGAAAAAAACGTATTCCATTTACTCACTTCATCTTTCAAACTTTTTGCACTGTCAATGGTTTTGAGGTCATGGTGCTGTGAGATACAACTATAATCAAGCCTTTGAACAAAATGTGGCTTCTAAGTGGCATTTCTCCCTCAAAATTTTTAACAGTGGCTGAGAAGTAATTTTTGTAATTTTTTTGGTCATGCTGCTGTGAAATGCAGCTATACTACAGGTCCTATTTAAAAAAAATGTGGTTTCTAACAGACATTTGTTCTTCACAATTGTCAAGAGTGGCCAAAGGGTCATGTTTTGAATTTTTGGGGGCATGTTGCTGTGAAATACAGCTATACTACAGGTCCTATTCTAAAAAATGTGTTTTCTACCAGATATTTGTTCTTCACAATTGTAAAGAGTGGCTCAAGGGTGATGTTTTGAAATTTATGTGTCATGGTGCTGTCAAAAACAGGAATAGGTAGGGCACTGTTAATGGACACATATTGCAAAATGACTTGTTTTTGCAAGATCTTTACCATAGCTAGCAATCCCTGTAGTGAGACAACCCATTTAATACAATATAAAAAAAAACGAAACAAAGACGTGGTGGGATTCCATCCTATTATAACAATGTGTTTTCTAGAATTAAACTACTAAAAAAATTGCATGTACAAAATAGTTGATACAAATATTCCTCTGAGTTGTACAAGGGAGGTACAGGAAGACTTGAACAGATGTAGGTTATTCAGAGGACATGGTGTATGGAGCACATTTGTCACCCCAAGAACAGAGACAATTTCCTCCAACACGTTGAGTAAAACGAGAAAAAGAATGCCAAGAAAAAGGGCACCTGGGTGAAACAGGAGCGTCAACCACCAGCATTTCCAAGTGAAGCTCAATTGGTCCGCACTCATACGGAGGGGCAAGCGCTCTCGTAGAGGCAGAAATTTCTCAAGCACTACCCAGGTCTTGACTGTGTACTGAGGAAGGCTGGAGGTCTTAGCTCACACTTCCGCTTCCGCACTCTGCTTCAGCACGACTGTTTTCGTTGCTGCGTCATAAGGGCATTTTTTGACGTGTTAATGGATGACGGACGCCAACCTGGGCTCTCACCGCACCCACTGTAACTCGGGCCCTGCTAGCTGAACCTGCGTGTTAATAGATGACGAACACCAGCCCTGGCTCTCACCGCACCCACTGTAACTCGGGCCCTGCTAGCTGAACCTGCGTGTTAATAGATGACGGACGCCAGCCCTTGCTCTCACCACACCCACTGTAAGTCCGGCCCTGCCAGCTGAACCTGCGTGATCCACGTTTACAGCCTCACCTGCCTTGATCAGTAATTTCCTGAATGCAGGATTTTCAGACAGGCCTCGTTGACCTACTGGGGACATCTGTTTTGTTTGCTTCACATTCTAATGTCACGGTGGAACAATGTCACCAGTAGAATGGCAAGTAGCTCTAGCAGCAGCAGTAATGGAAAAAGAGTTGTTTTTAATATAGTTTATTTCTTATTGAGAAATTTTCTGCTGATGGTCCATAAGGGCACCTGTGCGTGTTTTTGGGATATGCTGCGGTCCTGGACATGGATAGTCAATGTCCAGTCCGTGTAAAATGGTGGTTGAAAGACTCCTTTTTCCAGCACTTTTTAATCTGTGGGTCAGACAGGTTTAATGGTCAAACTGCGGTCCAGGACAGGGATAGTCAATGTCCAGTTCAACTAAAATGGTGGTTGAAAGACTCCTTTTTCTAGCACTTATTTAATCTGGGGGTCATGCAGGTTTGGGGCTCATGCTGTGGCCCAGGACAGGTATAGTCAATGTCCAGTTCAACTAAAATGGTGGTTGAAAGACTCCTTTTTCTGGCACTTTTTAATCTGTGGGTCAGACAGGTTTAAGGGTCATACTGCGGTCCAGGACAGGTATAGTCAATGTCCAGTTCAACTAAAATGGTGGTTGAAAGACTCCTTTTTCCGGCACTTTTTATTCTAGGGGTCATGCAGGTTTGGGGCTCATGCTGTGGCCCAGGACAGGTATAGTCAATGTCCAGTTCAACCTAAATCGTGGTTCAAAGACTCCTTTTTCCGGAATTTTTTTAATCTGGGGGTCATGCAGGTTTGGGGCTCATGCTGTGGCCCAGGACAGGTATAGTCAATGTCCAGTTCAACTAAAATGGTTTTTGAAAGACTCCTTTTTCCGGCACTTTTTAATCTGGGGGTCAGACAGGTTTAAGGGTCATGCTGTGGTACAGGACAGGTATAGTCAATGTCCAGTGCAACTAAAATGGTGGTTCAAATACTCCTTTTTCCGGCACTTTTTAATCTGTGGGTCAGACAGGTTTAAGGGTCATGCTGCGTTCCAGGACAGGGATAGTCAATGTCCAGTTCAAGTAAAATGATGGTTCAAATAATACTGCCTTCTGGCACTTTTTAATTTGTGGGTCATGCTGTGGTACAAGACAGGGATAGTGAATGGTCTGTGACTTTTTTTCTGTGAGTTTTATAACCTAATCGTCTTGCCTAAGATGTAGCACGTATCCAGTTTGCTGTTGTGGATGTTAATTCCAGCTTCTCCAGCCCTGTTTGGGTATAAGAATGAAGGTGTTGTTCCTCTCCCATAGACTTTAATGGTCATCTGCGATAATCTGTTATCGACTATTGGAAATCGTCATGATAATTGCCGATATTGACTATCGAATCGATAACAATAGTTGACACAATCGCTCATCACTACCAAATCCTAAAAACGTTCATAAAACTGAGTTTTTTTGTTCACTGCATGTCAAAAACAGCTCAAAAAACGACCATTTTTGGCACATCTTGCGCATGTTTGTTGGCACTTTTTTTGCAGAAATGTACAGCATTATAATTTCTGTGGATTTCTGCAAAAAAACATTACATAGACTCCAATAGTAAATTTTCTTCCCTTTCTGTGGTTTTTTTGCAACATGTTCCAAAAGACGACCAGCAGCAAAAACGAGCAGAAACAAAATGTTCTGTGGATACTATAGAATGTTTTTACTATTAAAACCTGTTTTCAGTTGTTTTTTCAGCAGTTTTAGAAATGCTGAAAAATGACTGAAAATGTGTGCAGTGGAGACATAGCCTTAATCAGAGGTGCTGCCACCCACCACATCCCCACACTCCCTGTACTCGAAGATGTCAGTGTGCGTACTCTGCTGACTGCTGACTGGACCAACTTTCCAGCTCTCTTATGTTGTCTCTGCTTAGAAACACCCCACCCCCACCCTAAGTTGCTGATGACTGTCTCCTCAGCAGAGATGCTAAAAAAAAATTTCCTTAAAAGAAGATATATTTTAACTTGGATAGGTTCCGCCCCCCATATTTTGCTGCCCAAGGTACCCAACCATGGGTGACTAATGACAAATATGGCCCTGAGGACAGGCTGTTTTCTTGCATAATTCTTAAATATGTTTCTCTCCAAATCTCATTAATAACTGCCTTATTGAGGTGGAACCACCCCTCCAAATTTTTTGGGGAAGGATTTTCATCTTTCATCTCTTTTTCCCATCCAGAGATTAATGAACCTTGGAATGGTAGCATGTCGTCACTCCTAAGACTATAATATAAGTTAGACAATGAGTGTTTTCCACTGGTAGTTCCTTTCAGTGAGTCAAAAGTCCCATTTGTCCACATACCCCTTACAGACTAGAACAAAGAAAGCTCATATGTTGGAGGTATCCCAGGAAATGATCACCAGAGATTTCCTTACTGGATTAAAATTCCTGAAAAGTCATAAAACAAGTCACAAGTCACTTGTGAGAAGTGAACCAAATGTTCAATAGTTTGTATCCCTTTGAAATCCCACACTCTGAAACATCTGCAATTGGTTCCTAAAGTGAATTCAGTATGACCCCATAGTTGCATATCTTTGCTTAATAGATTAGTTACGAATATGTAATATGAAAAGCTCTCTGCAAACCCTCCATGCCGCCAGTGTATCGATCAATAGCAGGTCTTATGATAGGGCCGAGGACATTGTATGCAAAATGGCATTTAGGGACCATGGAGCAACCAGGTTAGCCTCCAAAGAGAGATAAGAGTAATGGCTTGAGTCTGCTAGCGAGATTATACTTCTGGCTGTCTCAAAGATTGACATACCCTTTTGTTTTATAAAGCACCAACTTCTTTGGGAAAATATGAGGTCATTAAGCAGCCCAGATGCAGAGGGAGAATTCAGCATTAAGTTTATTGACATCAACAGGGATCTGCATAAAACTTAAGAGAAACTCGGCATTCTTAAAAGGTGACATCTAGCGAGCATAGAGAGTGGCAAATGAGATCACTGACTAAACTCCTGTATTTTGATAAGAAAATAGTTTAAAATATATATGAATTCTGGGGTATGTATAAATAAGATCCCTAAGAACTGAATCAACAACTTGTCTTTGAGGCCAGAAGTGCTCTATCAACAGGAACAAAAGCACTGTTTCCATGAGACAGATCCAGCAACTCGGATTTGGTGGCATTAATTTTAAAATCCAAAAATCACGAAAACCTCTCCAAAATGTTAAAGATGGCTGGTTCCCTTTCCTTAGAGTTGTTTAGAAAGAAGAGGATGTCATCTGCGAAAAATGCAATCTTAGCTTCCTCCCGTCCTATCTTTAACCCTTCAAGGTCAGTGCAGTGAACCAGGTAGCAAGAAAAGGGTTCTATAGAGAGACTAAAAAGTAACAGGGACAATTGGCATCCCTGTCTATTACCTCTGCCCAAAGAAAAGACTGGAGAAATAAAACCCAGCATGTGAACTTACTCCACTGGGTTGGAATAAAAGGCCTTGAGAAGAGTGCAAAAGGCTACAGAAAGTCCCACTTTATCTAGGACTGCAAACATCCACCACTGTTTTACACAATCAAAAGCCTTTTTGAGCAGTGCAAGTCTGGCGATAGGTGTGCTTTTGGTTTCATTTTAATGCCATCTAGGACAGTAAGGACCTTGCAGATATTCGAAAATGCCATTCTTCCATGGACAAAACTAGTTGGATTAGATTAGTCTTGGAAGAAATGCAGCCAGACGGTTGGCCGTAATTTTAGAACTTAGCTCAAAGTCTACATTTATCAATGACATAGGAAATAGGGCAGGATCTTTACCCTGCTTGTGAAGCACCTTTGTTAAGGCAATATTTAATGATTCTGGAATAGTGGCCCTCATAAGATAAGAATTAAACATTTCTAGACTTTTTGTTCTAGCGCTGACATGAGCAGTAAGAGCTGCTCCATGTTAACCTTGGCCCTAAGCGTCAAAACAGCCATTTTACTGGCCTAGATTAGCAGGATGGTGGACAGATATGTCTTAAGAAGAGGGCAGATCAGCTGAAAACAAAATCTTCTCTCAACCATGAGGGTCCTAAGTTGGCATTCAGTCTAGATGAACAGGGGAGAGAAGAGCTGCCCAGCTCGGGATTATTAGTTGCGGGTGAAGACTGGGGAATGGGGGAGTGCTAAACCCTGCATTTACTACAAAAGGCTAGCTTTTGTGCATAGCCCTAGATCTCCAAGAAATGGAGCATGTGATGTAAGTCTAACTCAATCCTATGCAAGTCTAATTATCATCTCATGCTGGCAGACTTGATGAGACTGAACAACAGATTTCTCGGCTTGAAGTTGACAAGGCCTCTCTTCAAAACTCCATGAAGTTCTCTAGAACAGGGCTAGAACACCTCAAAGACCGTGTTGAGGACCTAGAAAATAGGTCTATATGCAACAACCTGAGATTGGTGGGGCTACCCAAGTAGATCAAAGTGTCAGATCTCCAAAGGTAAACGAGTGGAATGCTAATTAATTGGGCCCTGAAACTCCCATTGTCACATTGGACACCACTCACAGGTTAGTACGGAAAAAAAGGGAAAAATGTTACTCAAATAGGCTCTGCAAACGCTAAACCCCACCAGGTTATCATGCACTATTTGAATTATAATGACAAGGCCAAAATACTTAGGGTGACATGTATGAACAGGTCTGTGCCAGAAGTCTGGTGTCTTTTTAGCCTGAAAACTAGCGCGCCCATTCGCTTCATTTAAAACAGGCGCACTTCATAATCGGCGCATACAAAGCGCCCAAAGACACTTTGTAATGTGTTAGACTAAGGTCCTTTCTGCAAGTAGAGCCGAAACGCTCTACTTTACCATGTTTGTTCTTTGATTTTATTTTTCTTCATAGGGACAATAAAGTTAATGTTTTACCTAGGGAGTGTGAACCCCCTCTCTTAACGCTATTTCCAGGCATATTGCACTACAACCTAAAAAGGGTTAAAAATATTTATAGCTACAGTATGGCAAATCCAAGCGTGTTACTGCTGGAACACGTAAACCACTTTGAAGGTGGTTTACCTGAGCCTAAATGTTCCCACTTTGGGTACTAAAAAGGCGCTAAATCTATGACCCGCATAGAAAAAGGGTTAAATAGTTTTAGGTGCATCTATGCTACAAATGCACATATTTGTCACAGTTTTTTGTCACCTAATTTGATTGAAGCTAAATATAGTTCTCTTACAAGAGATACATTTGGGCTCAGAAGACTTTCAACGGATGCAAAAATCGTGGATAGGTGCAGTGTATGGTTCTTCTGCAAAGAATTACAAGGCAGGGGTCCTGGCGCTCTTCCATAGGAACCTCTCATATGCTATATTGACACAAACTAATGACTCTGAGGGTAGACAGGCCCTAGCATTGTTTACTCATGCAGGGGAGACTTTCATTCTGTATAATGTCTACCAACTTAATGGTAACAATGTTGTATTCTTCTGAGACCTAAAATCGAACCTTAAAAGGAAAAGGCTCTGATACTGGCTCTCACACTAAATCTAGACTAAGGGACAAAAAACCTACCATCCTTCCTGAAAATCACTGGCCTAAGGGATGGCTGGTAGAGGTGAGGGTGTACTCCCATTGTTTGCATGTCCACAAATTGTTGTCCCACAAAGACTTCATCTTGGTGTTGCAAAAAATGGCAGAGAGGCTTGTGGACAGCAAATTGGGAGATTTGGTAATTTCAGACCACGCTCATGACTAACATCCACGAGGGAGAGCATTCCTTTGGAGATTCCTGGCATTCTTAGCCAAGTCTGAGTCCTTTGCAAGTCTAATTAGAGACCCATGGCAAGAGTATGAATCAGCCGGTAGCACTCAATCCCATCCCTTTTATTAGTCAGCTGCAAAAGCAGTACCTAGGGTAAAAATCATGGTATACGTGCACTCCCATAAACAAGAAATTCAAGTATCCTTCAATGCCAGTTTTGGTCTAAAGGATGCTTATACGGCTTTAAGGGCATACCCTATACTAAAAAACAAAGAAAAATGGTTGTCAACCAAAGGCGATTTTGAGCTGTGGTTTAACTTAAAAGAAAATACACACTGCTCACACTTTGAAGCCGAGTTGTTTAGCACGGGGGATAAAGTAGACAGATTCTTAGCCTAGTTTCCACACAGTTCTCCTTTTAATGTAATACATTAAAATGTGATTTTAATTTACCACATAATCTTTCTTTGGATGCTGGACTCAACACAAAATTCTGGATACTGGTAATTCACTTTTAAAGTCTGAAAGGCTGTCCTTGCAGAAAACTTTAATACAGCACGAAATTTTACATATTTTCTTCAATGGCGGTAAGCCCCCTTTTTTTCTTTGTTTTTTATAAATACTTTTGGTCTGTTTGACCAGGGGTGTAAGATGCAATGCTCATATAGCTGCCCTCGGGAATGAGGATGGGACAGTGACATCAAATCCAGAACATTTATCCCAGATATTGCTTCAATTTTGCCAGAACCTCAATTCTGATTCAGGCCCATCCTATACTTTGGCCAAAGCTCAGACTCTTTTAAATAAAGTCTCCCTTCCCAGCACCTCTCAAGATCAGAGGGACATGCTCAATTCAAAAATATCATCAAAGCAGGGTGACCAATGCGATTAAGAGCTTAGGGCGACATGTATGAAGCTCGCCACGAAGGAGCGCAAGTTTTCGAGCGCTCGAACGTGAAAGCTGTGCCTCATGTATGTCGGCGCCCGAGGTGTGCTCATACATGCGGTGTAAAGTCCACCGCGCCTCACCAGTGTGTGAGGCGCAGTGCGGAACTCAGGCGCAGTGCGGGACTGCGCCTAAAATATGCCGTCCGAGGAGGTGCGCTCATACATGTGGTGAAATGTCCACCGCATCTCGCCAGTGTGTGAGGCGCAGTGCGGGACTTATGCGCAGTGCAGGACTGTGCCTAAGATTCGCTGCCCAAGGAGGTGCGCTCATACACGCGGTGAAAAGTTCACCGCGCCTCGCCAGTGTGTGAGACGCTGTGCGGGACTTAGGCTCAGTGCGGGACTGCACCTAACATGTATTCCAATTCGAGACTGGCTGGAAAACAGGGGGAAATCATTGAACAGGTCCGTGCGGCCTGGAGTATGAATGAAAAAAGCGTTTTTATTACGTTTAAAACATTATCAGAACCAGAGCTCAAACCTGCTAAACAATATATTAATAACATCACTGTCTAAAAATCAAGAACGGCGCTACATTAGGAATTTGGATATTGGAAAATGCGGGGAAATACAGTAATTCAAATTCTGTAAGCTCTTCTCATTGGTCGGCAGAAACCAGCCAATCAGAAAAGGAGCGACAGTGACCCATTAAAACCTATGGAGAAGTATTGACCAATCAAATTCAAAGGCGGACAGTTTCAAAATAAAAGTAAAAATGCAGAAAAGAGCTGATTGATTGAAGTAGCGGGGGTTTGGCTATCCCGGCCAATCAGAATAGGACAGACAGTGACCCATTCTAACCTATGGAGAAGTATTGACCAATCAAATTCAAAGGCGGGACAGTTCAAAATACAGTAAAAATGCAGAAAAGAGCTGATTGGTTGAGCTAGCGGAGGCTTGGCTATCCTGGCCAATCAGAGCGTGAGCTACTTTGTCCCATTGTAGTAAATGGAGAGATCGGGGCAATGAAATCTAAGCTCCATGCGGCATGGAGTATGATTAAAAAAATCGTTTTGATTAGGTGTCAAATATTATCTGAAAAAGAGCTTAAACCCTCTATAAACATAAATCAATCAAATCCCTAACAACGCCGAGAGCGGGAATCAGGAATTGCGATATAGAGAATTGCCGAGAAATACAGTAATTCAAAATCTGTAAGCTCTTCTCATTGGTCGACAGAAATAAATCAATCTGAATAGGAGGGACAGTGAACCATTATAAGCTATGGAGAAGTATGGACCAATCAAATGCAAAGGCGGGACAGTTCAAAATACAGTAAAAAGGCAGAAAAGAGCTGATTGAGCCCAGGTGGCAGATATGAATCCACCAATCATATGTAGTGCGTCTATTTTGAGTGGAGCAAGAAGGGCACGATAGAAGGGCGCCCTAAAAGTTATTACTGTCTATGGGAAATATTCTAGTACTGTGATTGGTTGGGGGGAAGAGGGGCTCATCCAGCTTAGCTAATCAGTGCGTGAGCTACCTTCTCTTAGAGTTCTATGGGGAAAAGAAATGCAGAGCGAGTTCTGTTTGTGATTGGCTAAGTTAAAAGAGAGCAGGTATTTTGGACCAATGGAGAGCGAGCGACGCTCTTATGGGTTTTTTAATGCAATCTTTTAAAAAAACTGAGATGGCCGAAATCAAATGATAAACTCACAAGTTGTGGGATATAAAATGAACAATATTTGGGGGTAAACGAAAATAAACAAATAAAAATGAATTAAATGATTTTTTTTCTTTTTTTCGTTACACCCATATTAAATTGTTCATTGGATAACGAAAATAAAGAAATTAAAATTAACTAATTGAATTCATTTTTATTTCTTTATTTTCGTTACCCCCATATTATTGTTCATTTTATATACACATCGGTTTTATTATAGATTGTATTAGAAAACCCATAAGAGCGTCGCTCGCTCTCCCATCGGTCCAAATAACGCCGCCTCTTTTAACTTAGCAATTCCCAACAGAGCTCGCTCTGCATTTCTTTTCCCCCCTAGAACTCTATGAGAATGGTAAACTCACGCGCTGATTGGCTAAGCAGGGACGTGCCCCTCCCCCCCAGCCAAATCAAGTACTAGAAATTTCCCATAGACAGTAATAACTTTTAGGGCGCCCTTCTATCACGCCCTTCTTGCTCCACTCAAAATAGACGCACTACATATGATTGGTTGAGCCCAGGCGGCAGATATGTATCCACCAATCAGCTCTTTTCTGCCTTTTTACTGCATTTTGAACTGTCCGGCCTTTGAATTTGATTGGTCCATACTTCTAAAATAGCTTATAATGGTTCACTGTCGCCCTTTCTGATTTTGGTTTCTGACGACCAATGAGAAGAGCTTACAAATTTGAATTACTGTATTCCCGGCAATTCTCTATATCGCAATTCCTGATGTAGCGCCGGTCCCCGGCCACAAAACGGTTATTAGGGATTTAATTGATTTATGTTTTTAAAAAGGTTTTAAACTCTTTTTCAGAAAAATATTTGAAAACCTAATAAAAATGATTTTTTTTTATCATACTCCATGTCGCATGGCGCTAAGAACCGAGATTTCATTGCCCCGATCTGGCCATAGACTACAATGGGACAAAGAAGCTTGCGTTCTGATTGGCCGGGATAACCAAGCCTCAACTAGCTCAACCAATCAGCTCTTTTCTGCATTTTTACTGTATTTTGAACTGTCCCACCTTTGAATTTGATTGGTCAATACTTCTCTATAGGTTATAATGGGTCCCTGTCGCTCCTATTCTGATTGGCCAGGATTGCCAAGCCCCCGCTAGCTCAACCCAATCAGCTCTTTTCTGCCCTTTTTTACTGTATTTTTTAACTGTCCCGCCTTTGCATTTGATTGGTCAATACTTTTCCATGGTTTATAAATGGGTCACTGTCGCTCCTATTCTGATTGGTTGGTTTCTGCCGACCAATGAGAAGCGCTTACAGAATTTGAATTACTGTATTTCCCAACAATTTCCAAGATCCTAATTCCTGATGTTGCGCCGTTCTAGATTTTTGGAAAGTGATTTTTTTTATGTTTTTTATTTAGAAGGTTTGAGCTCTTTTTCTGAAAATGTTTTACACTTAATAAAAACGTTTTGTTGGAATCATACTCCATGCCTCACGGAGCTGAGAGCCGAGATGTATTTCTTTTGCGATATTCTATATGTTTCCTCTCATTTTTTTTCGTTCTCTGCTTCCCCTTCGCCCCCCTCCGGCTCATTTAGCCAACTTCAACTAGGTCTGCCGTCGGAGCTGGGCGAGCGCTGCAATGCCGAGCCGCGATCATACATGCCTCGGAGTATTCGAATGAGCCGCGTCCCACCCCAGAATGCCCACACCGTGCCCATTGCACGCCCCTTCATGTTAGGCACAGTCGAAAGTGGCGAAGGTTGCGCCTAACATCACATCCCTGCGTCCGACAGCGGATTCGATTCAGTGAGCCGCAGTTTTTCACAAGAAAACAGGCGCAACTCCCGATCATACATGTCGCCCTTAGTGTCTAGCAAAGCCCCAAGCCCTGATGGCTTTATAGGGGAATTTTACAAAATATTGTGCAATCATGTGTCACCATCCATAACCATATATTACAATGTTATTCTCCATTCAGGCCAGATTCGCCCAGAATCCAAAAATGCACCAAGCAATGTCCTTTCTAAGTCAGGGAAAGATCCACTGAATCCTGGTTGATATAGACCAATCACTCTGATTAATGTCAATCAGAAGTTACTCACTAAGATAATAACTCCTTCTGGACATTATGGGACCTTCTCAGTCAGGTTTCGTAAAGGGTTAGTCTGCTGTATGCAATATCCGCAAGGTGTTGACCATCCTCTTGAAAGGGGCCTGAAGCGCACCCTATACAGAATAACCGATTGTTTTGGCCTTAGGCGCAGAAAAGGCCTTTGACAACATAAGATGGCTTTGGTTGTCATCGGTCCTATATAAAATGGGGATTATTGAGAATTTTAGGACGGTACTATCTGGCCTTTATACCAACCCAACCACACAATTCTGCATCTTTCACCTACTTTTTCCCTCTGCAAGAGCACCAGACAGGGTTGCCCCATCACTCCTATTTTTCAACCTAGCCATAGAGCCCCTTGTTCAGTATTTTGAAGATACGGATTTGTTTGCTGGGATTGCAGTGGCGGATAAGGAAGTGAAGATGGCGATGTTCACCAACCATGTCGTCCTGTTCATGTCAAATCCTAAGTATCAACATGAGGCACTAAAACATAGCATGTTTATTTTGGCATGTGATGGATTGGTTCCACAACACTAACCATTTCTCCAATTTTGAACTAGAAAAGGCCGGTGCAGAACCACTCTGTCATTACATGCTAAAGTCCTCTGTGGTCCATAGAGACTTGATCATTGCCTGGAGGGAATTGAGGAGCTTTATAGCTCCCATTCTAGATTTTGAAAAGCATGCCAGTCTGGAACCATCCAGAGCTCTCGCAAGGCACTGACAATCACAGGTCCAAGACGCTTTGGAGATTCGGACAGTGAGGGATCTTATTCATGAGGCAGAACATAGATGGCTTACTGTGGATTAATTTAAAAGAAAGTGTGACTATCATTTTCGATGTCATCCTGGTTCTTGAGTAGGGTGGATATGGGGGTTCACGCCTCCACTCTAATATGAGAATACATACATCCAAATTTACAGCATTGCACACCTTCTTATACTGTGTAAAAGTAACACAAGACCCAGAGATAGGAGATAAAATACTTAAGGGATGGGACTCAATATGTTGTAATGTAATCAATAAACATGGAGTTTCCTGGGAATCCTTCTTAAATATTTGGACATAATACCATCTATTTATTTAACTTTCCATCGAACAGAACCCACATCATATATCCAGCTGTCCAAAGAGTAGGCCCCTCGACAGACTCTTGGCATGCTTTTTGGCTATGCCCACAGCTAAAATCCTATTATGACCTTCTCATTTTCCACTACATTAATCTTCCTGATGGGACAGAAAGAGAAAGGGAAAAGGTGTGGAGATCTATAAATAAGTTTCCAGGTCTACTACATGCTTTTCTCTTATTGACCAAAAAACAGAATTTATGTAGAGAGACATGTGGAGAAAGGAGCCAAGAGGTTATTTGCTATATGGAAGACCTTTGTTGAAACCTACCTATCCACAGAGGAAGCAGAAGTATTAATGACACTTTCAGATACTTAGAATGAGTCCAGGATTTAAGGCTCATTTGGGAGTTTAGACACAAGATAGGACAACCTAAGACACTAATCTTTTTTTGCACCCAACAATAGCGGGACAGCTCCCTCTCCTACAATCTACTTACAGAAGTTTTATTTTCCTTGTTGGTTTTAAAATGTTCCTGTCACCATAACTTTTCCTTCATGTTTATTTGCTTGTGCATGCATGTCTCATATTTTTCATATCCATAATATATAGATCCTAGATAGTTCAACTGCTAAAGCACCAATTTTAAGGGACCATAACAGGCCACCTAGATGTGACTAAGGATTGGAGATGATGGGTATGTTTTGAAATGTCTATGTCAATAGAACCACTGAAGTAGGGGTTGTATTCAGCATTGTTTTACTAATGATGCTATGTACATGATATAAATTTGTATGTATGTAAATGCTGTTGTTTATATTTAAAAAACCAAATAAATTTGAGATTTTCACATTTATTTTAGATTTGAGATGGCTCTTGCAACCTCCTCCACAGTAACTGGTACTCCCAAGGTCTTTCGATCACTTGGCGACAAAGAGCTTAAGGAGACCTAATCCAAAAACTTTTGGGCAACCATCCACCATCAGATCTGATGTGTATAAAGATTCATAGAAAGTTTGAAGAATATTATTAATTATAGCTTCAAAGTGATGAATCACGCCCCCTACATTAGGCAATAAAGTGATGGGTGGGGTTGTCCGAAGTCCATCTGCAAAATGAGCCAATATCCTCCCTCCTTGTTCCCAGATCTAAACAATCTGGCTTCCTAAAGTAAGCAAAAAAAAACCTCCCTTCTCTTGGCCCATTTTCAGGCTAATTTCTTCTGGGCTGACGGAGATGATAAAAATACATTCTAAGCATTGCTTAAAATCTGACTAAGGGATTTCACTTTGTCGATTACCTTGTGTTTTAGTTTAGTTGTGTAGGAAATGAGATTACCTCTCAGTAGCACTTTTGCAGTGTCCCAGAACAGCTGGAGGTTATTTTCATGGGCTCAGATATGGGTATAGTATTCAAGTCACTACCCATGAAGTTGCTGAATTAATTCTTTATTTTGGGAAGGAAATTCAGAAATAAAATTGGTACCCGCCTGTGAAAAATCAGCTAAATGGAGCTGTACCATAAAATGGTCATAGATCACCATGTCGCCTATGAAGATGTACTACACCCTAGGCATAAGGGCACCAGAGAGGAAGAGATTGTCCAGCCTGGACCGGGACTCAAGATGGTGGGAGAAAAGTGCATACTTTCTCACGTCTGGATTGTGTGTTCTACACATGTCAACTAACCCTATCTCCTCTAGAAAAATCGATAAATTACCTGGTTTAGAACTAGAATGGGATGATGAGTAACAAGACTCCTAACCTCAGCAGGGTGGAAAACTGAATTTAAATTTCCTCTTATCACCCAACTCTATGGGACTGGCTTACAAATTTGAGGCTAATGAACGCAGGAAAGGTTTAGTATCCTCATTTTGCCATATATATTTTTAATGGAAAAAGTCTTGTGGGCTAACTGTATATGGCTTTCAGCCCACCTTCTTTCTGAATCTTGGGTAGAGATGGGCGAAGTTCTCAAATATTCGATTCGGTGACTTCGCCGAATTTCCCGACAAAATTTGTTTCGGTCCGAATTGCTTCGGGACGAATCTCGTTAAAAAACAGCTATTTCCAGGCTGCACAGAGCCTGCAGGGTGCTGTAGAACATTGTGCCATGCTTAAATATGCAGAGGGAGCTTTTGGGTTTGGTCTTCATACAATGTTGTGTTTTAGTATGACACGTATATGACTGCCCCCGGCTTTAGAATCGCTTTCACTATAAAATTCCCTGGCACTTAAGAGGGCAAAACTGGACCAAAAAACTCAAAACGGGAATGTTTGCCTGATAAAGTCATGGCAGCGAAAGCTGGAAAAAAAAAGCTGAGGGCCTCAGGTGGCAAAAATCAGTTTACAGAGTGTGGAGGTGACGGGCAGCAGCCCACAACAGCAGCATGAGGTGGGAGAGTGGCACAATGACATTCTGGAGGTGGCAAAAACAGGAGGTAGGCCACAGAGTGCACGACACAAATGAGTAGGTTACTGCAGCAGCCACAGCGGCAGCATGAGGTCAGACAGTGGCACAATGACATTCTGGAAGGTGGCAAAAAAAGGAGTAGGCCACAGAGTGGCACAATGACACAGTGTGGAGGTCACGGCAGCAGCCACAGCTGCAGCATGAGGTCAGGCAGTGGCATAATAGTTTCATAGTTTGTAAGGCTAAAAAAAGACAAGTCGTCCATCTAGTTCAGCCTGTTGTGCTAAGGTGTTGATCCAGAGGAAGGCAAAAAACCCCAATGAGGTTTAAAAGGGCCAATTGTCCTCATTTTAGGGAAAAATTCCTTCCTGACTCCAATCTGGCAATCAGAAAACCCCTGGATCAACGCCCCCTGTCCTGAATCCTAGTCACTGTAACTTGTTATATTTTACGCTCCAGAAATGAAATCCAAAACCCTTTTTGAACTCGGTTTATTGAATTCACCATGACAAGTCCCTCGGGCAGAGAATTCCATAGTCTCACTGCTCTTACAGTAAAGAATCCCTTTCTATGTTTTATGTAGAAACTTTCGTTCCTCAAGACGTAGAGGATCCCCCCTTTTGTTCTAGATACAGTCCCTGTTTATAAATAAATCTTGGGAGAGATCTCTATATTGACCTTTGATGTATTTAAACATATTTATTAGTCCCCCCGAAGCCTTTTTTTTCTCTAAACTAAAAAACTCAAATTTCTTGCCGATCTTTCTGTGTACTGTATTTCCACCCCAGTCCTTTTATTATTTTTTGTTGCCCGCCTTTGTACCTGTTCAAGCTCTACAATGTCTTTCTGTGCACTGGTGCCAAAACTGTACACAATATTCCATGTGTGGTCTAACCAGTGACTTGTTTTAATGGGAGAATAAATGTTCCTATCATGTGAATCTATGCCCTTTTAATGCACCCCATGATCCTATTTGCTTTGGCTGCTGCTGCCTGACACTGGCTGCTACAATTAAGTTTACTGCCCACCAGGATTCCCAAGTCCTTCTCCAGGTCACTTTTACCCAGTAATTTACCATTTAACATGTAATCATGTAATGGAAATCTCTTCCCCCTGTGCAAAACCCTTTGCATTTATCCAGTGTTAAACCTCATCTGCCATTTCCCTGCCCAGGCTTCCAACTTATCCAGATCCCTTTGTAATAACATATTTATCCTCTATTGTGTTGATTACTTTACAGAGCTTAGTATGATCTGCTATGATCGACATTCTACTGTGTATTCGCTTTGTAAGATCTTTAATGAAAATGTTAAAGAGGATAGGGCCCAATACTGACCCTTGTGGTTACCCCACTAGTAACAGCGATCCAGTCTGTGTATGTACCGTTAATCACCACCCTTTGTTTTCTTTAAAGTGAGCCAGTTACTTACCCACTTGCACACATTTTCCCCCAGTCCAAGCATTCTCATTTTATTTTACCAACCTTTTATGTGGCCCGTATCAAATGCTTTAGAAAAATATAGATGTATGACATCCAGTGCCTCACCCCGATCCAGTCTAGCACTGACTTCCTCATAGAAGCTGATGAGATTAGTCTGACAGGAACGATCCTTCATGAACCCCATGCTGGAACGGCTTTTATACATTTATTTTCAGTGAGATACTCCGGGAAATAGAAATCTCTGAGAAAACCTTTCAAACATTTTACCTACAACAAGGTTAAGCTTACTGGCCTATAGTTTCCTGGATCACTTTTTGACCCCTTTTTGAATATTGGCACCACATTTGCTATGCGCCAACCCTTTTTGGGACATACCCCGTTATTGACAGTCCATGAATATTAAGAATAGGGCCTATCTATGACATCACTTAACTCTCTTAGGACACGTGGGTGTATGCCATCTGGACCGGGGGATTTGTCTTTTTTATCTTCCTAAGACGAGCTGCACTTCTTCCTGGGTTAGACAAGAAACTTTTAAGTTGGAGTTTACCACATCTCTCTGTTCAACAGGAAGGTCATCCTCCTCGGTAATGACATAGTGGAGGTGGCAAAACAGTAGTAGTCCACAGAGTGGCACAATGACAGAGAGTGGAGGTCACGGCAGCAGCAGCATGAGGTCAGAGAGAGGCACAATGACCAGTGTGGAGGGCACGGCAGCAGCCACAGCAGCAGCATGAGGTCAGACAGTGGCACAATGACATTCTGGAGGTGGCAAAACAGTAGTAGGCCACAGAGTGGGCCCAAATTTGAAAAGAGAGTGGAGGTCACGGCCAGCAGCAGCAGGGAGGTCAGAGAGTGGCCCCAAATGACACAGTGTGGAGGGCATGGCAGCAGCCACAGCAGCAGCATGAGGTCAGACAGTGGCACAATGACATTCTGGGGGTGGCAAAACAGTAGTAGACCACAGAGTGGCCTAATGACAGAGAGTGGAGGTCACGGCAGCAGCAGCATGAGGTCAGAGAGTGGCACAAGGCCACAGTGTGGGGGGGCATGGCAGCAGCCACAGCAGCAGCATGAGGTCAGACAGTGGCACAATGACATTCTGGAGGTGGCAAAACATTTAGAAGCCACAGAGTGGCACAATGACAGAGAGTGGAGGTCATGGCGACAGAATGAGGTCAGAGAGTGGCACAATAAAAATTTGGAGTGGTGGCAAAAACAGGAGTAGGCCACAGAGTGGCACAATGACCCAGTGTGGAGGTCTGGCAGCAGCCACAGCAGCAGCATGAGGTCAGACAGTGGCACAATGACATTCTGGAGGTGGCAAAACAGTAGTAGGCCACAGAGTGGCACAATGACATAGAGTGGAGGTCATGGCAGCAGCAGAATGAGGTCAGAGAGTGGCAAAAATGAAATTTGGAGGGAGGCAAAAACAGGAGTAGGCCACAGAGTGGCACAATGACTCAGTGTGGAGGTAACGGCAGCAGCCCCAGCAGCAGCATGAGGTCAGAGAGTGGCACAAATTCTGGAGGGGGGAAAAACAGTAGTAGACCGCAGAGTGGCACAATGACAAAAGAGTGGAGGTGACGGGTGCAAAGCAACAGCATGATGGTCAGAGAGTGGCAAAATGACACAGTGTGGTTTTTCACGGCACCAGAAACAGCAGCAGCAGCATGAGGTCATGGAGTGGCACAATGACAGAGTGTGGAGGTGGGTGGTAAATCCAGTCCTTGGTAAAGATGGTGGTAGGCAGATGGAGAAACTGGCAGCAGATGTGTGGCATTAGGCGGGTGGCGGCATCAGAATAGTGGCTGAGGCAGGTAGTTTGAACCCAGACTCATTTATCACAGTTTGGGTGAGGCGTCATGGCTGATGTAGTCTGACCCCCTAAGGCATTGGTGTGTGGAAAATCCTGGCCGATCCACGCCTGATTCATCTTGACAAAGGTCAGTCGTTTCCACATTTCCCGTGGTCAAGCGGGTTCTCCTTGGTGTAACGATGGCCCCCGCCGCACTGAACACCCGCTCTGATGCCACACTACTGGCCGGGCAGGACAGCCTCTCCACTGCAAACTCGGCAAGTTGCGGCCACACATCCAGTTTGGCTGCCCGTCGTTCAGCGGATTTTCTAACTGGGGTGACAGAGTGCTGTCCACGTCGGCCCCCACCTGTTGGGTCAGGGTCTGCTCCAGGTCCTGCTGATGCTGCTGTGGCGACTGCCCTCCTCCACGAGGGTCAAGGAAGCTGCTCATCAGGACTTTCCCGACTTCTAGGTTTGCGTTTATGGAGCTGGTAGTGCTCCTACCCCCCCACCTTACGCCAGCAGCCGCGGCAGTAGTACAGTGAGCGCTGAAGAAGCCCCCCGGTTAGACCTGTCAGAGGAGGGACGAGGCCGCACATAGGCCGCGGCCAACTGACTACGGAGGATTTTTCCCCATAGTATTTGAGTTCGTCCTCCCTCTCAACAGCTGGGAAAAAGGCTCCCCTTTTTGGGCCCGGTAGCGAGGGTCCCAATAGGGTGGAGAGCCAGAAGTCATCCCTCTGCCGGATGCTGACTATTCGGCTGTCACTAGCCAGGCAAATCAGCATGCGTGGGGCCACCTTGCAACAAGTGACTCCGAGGGGCTCCCTGCCCTCCATCTCCACTGTATACTGCCCCGGTGCTTGCGGGGGCATCTGCCTCGTCTTCCTCATCTCTGTCTACCTCCCCAGGGTGCTCTTGCTTTCTCCTCTTTGTCACCTGGGTAGAAAATCCACTCATTTCACCAGACAAATGCTTCTGCTCCAATGTCCTCCTCCTTTCCTCCATTTCAGTCCCCACCGGACTCATGTGGGCCGTGAGATGTAGTCGCCACGTCTCCAGTCCCCTGCCCAGACAGATTTTTTCAGCTTCTGTTCCAGGACATGAAGCAGTGGAATGACGTTTTCATCCCGTAGTCCTGACGACTGACAAATAATGTCGCCTCCTCGAATGGCCTCAACAAACGGCAGGTGTCACGCATGAGCTGCCACTGGCTGACATCAAATTTACACAGGGGAATACTCCTGTCCGCCTGGATTTTCAAAAAATCGTTAATTGCCTTTCTTTGTTCATACAGTCGGTCCAACATGTGCAGGTTGGAATTCCAACGGGTGAAAACATCACATATCAGAGTGTGTTGGGGGAGGCCGTTCTGCCGCTGCAACTCGAGGAGGGTGTTCCTGGCTTTGTAGGAAGGGATGAAGTGCATGCACAGTTTCCTGGCCATTCAGAATCTTCTGAAGATCGGTGGAAGACTTTAGGAACCTTTTCACAACCAGATTGAACACATGCGCCATGCAGGGTGCATGGACCATCCCTCCTCGGTTTCAGCGCGGACCCCCATGTTCCTCCCATTGTCCGTACCCATGGGGTTTCCCATTTGCAATTGGTTGCGGAGAAAGCCACACATCAATTTCTTGCTGCATGACGCGGAGCAGTTCCTCCCCTGTGTGACTCGTTCGCTGAGGCAAGCCCGTGTAGAACTGCGTGACACCACTGTGCCTTATACATGTGGTATGATGGAGCAGTACTTGTGGAGGCTGAGATGGTGGTGGTGGTAGAGAGAGGAGGAGGCGGACATTGGCGCAGGAGCCGCAGTTTGACAACGTGGGGAGAAAGCAGCGTCTCCTGTCCAAGTTGTTGGTGTGCATGGGAGGAAGCACATTCACCCAGTGGGCCGTAAAGGACATGTTCTGGCCCTGACCGTAGTTACAGCTCCAGACGTCCACGCTGCCATGCACCTTGGAACAAACCGATAAGCTCAAGGACTGGCCCACCTTCTGTTATACATATTTATGAAGTGCTGGTACTGCCTTTTTGGAAAAGAAATTACGGCTTGGAACTCTCCATCTCGGCTCGGCACAAGCCATTTGTTCTCTGAATGGTGCAGAGTTCACCATTTGGAAAGGGAGGGACTGCAGTACTAACAACTTGGACAGGAGCACGGTCAGCTTCTGCACCTTAGGATGGTTGGACGCATACGGTTGTCTCTTTGCAGTCGCCTCGCTGAACGACTGCTGGCGCCATGAGTAGTGAGGAGCAGGAGCATCTGGACCGGGAGATGATGGCAAAGAGAAACAGCTCCCTTCTGCAGAGGGGGTGGAGCCTTGACTGGCTGCAATGGCATGCATGCCACTGGGCGCTGCTGCTGCTGTTGCTGCGGCGGCAGGATGGACCACCACATCTGAGCCACGTTTCTCCCAGGCCACCGGATGGTGACGCTGCATGTGTTGATGCAGGGCCGTGGTGCCAATGTTAGCTCCCTCGCCACGCTTCACTTTCTGTCCACAGATTCTACATATACCCATATTCGGCTCCTCCAGTGTCTTAGCAAAGAACTGCCACACCGCCGAGTATCGGATTTTACTGCAAACGCTCCACACTGAGTGATTACTACCACCGCTGCCTCGCTGAGCCCCTGTGCCGCTACTTTCTTGGACCTGCGAAGCAGGTTTTCTACCCCATGGCCGCTTGGCTCCCTACCTCACACTGCTGCTACCCTGCTGACTTACGGCCACACAACCCACTTGCTGGCTGCGCCGCTGCCTGACGCGCAAGCTGACGCCCTCTTCTCCTGACGATGATGAAGCCCTTGCTTCACCCGGCTCCCAAGTGCGGTCGGCTACATCATCATCTATCTGTGTTTTATCGTCACTGCTGTCCTCATCACCGGTCTTGGTATGCAGAGGCTGACCCCTCACAACATGACCTCCCATGCCACTCTCCACATCTATACTTTGCCGCCTACTGTAAGAAGCAGGGATATTGGCCCCATTTCTTTGCTGCCAAGTAGCTGCTGACTGCCCTCCTCAAATTGTTCATCCTTGCTACATAGTTGCGCTGAGCCCAGACCACATAGTAGATCTCTGGCTGAGTGAACCAGATGGGACAGAGGCGGGTTGAGGACAGGTAAGGGCCGCTGACCCGCTCCTGGGCCATGCCAACTAAGGGTTGTGTCTGACGTTCCCACTGACTCTTCGCTGAGGTTGTCAGATGTCATCTGGGAGGAAGTGGATGACCTAGTCAACCAATCAGGAACCATTGGGTTGCTGAACAACACACGGCCGCTAAATGACAGGCTTAATTAACCTTCGGATATGAATTATGCTACAGGCAAAATTGCTTCTTTGGCGGTGAAAAACAACGTTTCTTTTAGTGACCACAATAGCAGAACAACGCTTAATTAACCCCTGGATGTAAATTGCGCAAAAGAAATATGCTGCCAACAATTACCAGCTTTGTAGCGTGTTTAAATGGCGTGTATTTTACGGTACACAACAACAGAAAAAACTTGTAATTAATCTTCGGTTATGAATTATGCTACAGGCAAAATTTCTTCTTTGGAGGTGAAAAAGAATGTTTCTTTTAGTGACCACAACAGCAGAACAACGCTTAATTAGCCCCCGGATCTAAATTGCGCAAAAGAAATGAGCAACCACAAATTAAGTGGTATTTGGATTGTAAAAACGCTGTTTCTTTAATTAATACAACGGGAACAGGCTTAGATAACCCTTGGATATTCAATGTGCTGTGAGCAGATAGCATTAAAATGTATATACAGCTGCATTGGACGCACACTGGACTTCAGTTCCAATACCCCACAAAATCAGAATTAGAACATAAGAGAAGCAGTCTCTGAGACAAGCTGTGACACCCCCCAAAAATCGCTGTATAAAAGTGAGTTTTTTAGTATGAGATATCATAAGCAGCCACGGCAGCACCTTCCCTATTCAGTACAGTGAGAGCAGTATGAGCTCCCAGTGTCGCGCCCGGACTTATATAGGGCGGTGACGTCACAGAATCCCGATGGTCTCTGATTGGCTTCATCTCTGCACATGTCATGTAGGCTACGCCCTTCTTCCTCCCAGAGTTCTTTGCCCCATGTAACACCATGTGCCGCAGCCATTTTACCAATTAAAAACACACTTCGTTCCCGCGAAGTACCCCAAACTTCGACTTCGTTCAGAATCGAAGTTTTCCTGAAATTCTAAACGAATTCCACTTTGTTAGAATCAATTCGCCCATCTCTAATCACGGGATGTTATAATCAATGACCCTGATAGCGTTCCTGCATTAGAATTAAAAACCCTGCCTTCTTAATAACTGTCAGGGAACCTTCCACTTTTTCCACCCAGGGCTTTGCATACTGAAGAAATGCTGTTCCGTCAACTGCATCTCTTGAAGTAGTGCTGTAGTGGTTTTAGGGCATTTGAAATGTCTCAAAATTATCAGCAAATTCCCTTCACATTTCAAGTAACACTACTAAGAATAGAAAGAAAGAGTTGGAAAAGACAGAGAGGGCTGAACAGCTCAACAACAAAAATGTTACCCCACAATTGTTTTATCACATTTAATTGTAACTGAATGATGAGACAATGAAGAGCAGGAATCAAGTCTCTGATCCTGAACACATGGTCAATCAATGTCATTGCTATTTTGGAGGTCAAGTAGTAGAATGTTGTGCCCCGTCCTATAAACTAGAAGAAGGCTTTGAAGGCGAGGAAGGCCTGTCCAATGAAGATGTTGACTCCCGAGTGGCCTGAATTGCCTTCTTGTTTCTTTTGGTGATCTGTAGATATCAGAGATCCCATCTTTAAGGAAAATTCTTAAAATCCAGGATACATTAGTGAAAATTTTACTTGTCGTCTACATAACTCTGAGCATATTGCTGAGAAGTGCAATCTCAACAAAGAAGTCTGCAAAAAGTAGCATTTTCCAACCCTTAATCACTAGGGGCAACATGTATGATTCTCGGAGCGTCGGAGTGCACGTTTTCGAGCGCTCGAACGTGAAAGCTGCATCTCATGTATGTCGGCGCCCGAGGTGCACTCATACATGCGGTGTAAAGTCCACCGCGCCTTGCCAGTGTGTGAGGTGCAGTGCGGGACTGAGGCGCAGAAGGACTACGCCTCACCTGTATTACGATTCGAGAAACAGCGAGAAATCATCAAACATGTTGGTGAATAGCAAAAAGAGTTGTCTTTCATATGAATGAATGAATAAAGATAAAAATCAAAGCCGTCTAAAAGCGATTAAATGTATTGAAAAAGTGGATCATTTAAAATTAAAGGGAAAATATATAAGATCGCTCAAGAAATAAATATCAGCTCTCAGCTCCGTGAGGTATGGAGTATGAATCAAAAAAATAGTTTTTATTAGGTGTAAACATTATCTGAAAAAGAGCTCTAACCTTCTAAAAAATACCTAAATAAAATCACTAACAAAAAAATCAATAACGGCGCAACATCAGGAATTTGGATATTGAAGATTGCAGGAAATACAGTAATTAAAATTCTGTAAGCTCTTCTCATTGGTCGGCATAAACCAGCCACTCAGAATAGGAGCGACAGTGACCCATTATAAGCTATGGAGTAGTATTGACCATTCAAAAGAAAATACAGTAAATACAGTAAAAAAGGCAGAAAAGAGCTGATTGGTTGAGCTAGCGGGGGCTTGGCTATCCCGGCCAATCAGAGCGCAAGCTACTTTGTTCCATTGTAGTCTATGGAGAGATGGGGGCACTGAAATCTCAGCACCGTGTGGCATGGAGTATTAGTAAATAAATTGTTTTTATTAAGTGTAAAACATTCTCTGTAAAAGAGCTCAAACCCTCTAAAAACATACATCACGCAAATCCCTAATAACGCGTTTGTCGCCGTCACCGGCGCTACATCAGGAATTGCAATATAGAAAATTGCCGGGAAATACAGTAATTCAAATTCTGTAAGCTCTTCTCATTGGTCGGCAAAAACCAACCAATCAGAATAGGAGCGACAGTGAACCATTATAACCTATGGAGAAGTATTGACCAATCACATGAAAAGGCAGGACAGTTCAAAATACAGTAAAAAAGGCAGAAAAGAGCTGATTGGTTGAGACCAGGCGGCAGATATGAATCCACCAATCATATGTAGTGCATCTATTTTGAGTGGAGCAAGAAGGGTGCGATAGAAGGGCGCCCTAAAAGTTATTACTGTCTATGGGAAATATTCTAGTACTGTGATTGGTTGGGGGGAAGAGGGGCTCGTCCTGCTTAGCCAATCAGCGGGTGAGCTACTTATCTCATAGAGTTCTATGGGGAAAATAAATGCAGAGCAAGCTCTGTTTGTGATTGGCTAAGTTAAAAGATGCGCGATTATTTGGACCAATGGGAGAGCGAGCGACGCTCTTATGGGTTTTCTAATGCAATCTATAATAAAACTGTACATGCCAGAAATCAAATAAGACTCACAAAGTTGTATCGATCTGTATATAAAATGAACAATAATATGGGTGTAACGAAATTAAACTAATAAATATAAAATTCAATAAGTTAATTTTTATTTTTTTTTTTCGTTACCCAAATGTTTCAGTAATATGGGTGTAACGAAAAGAAATAAATAAAAATGAATTCATTGAATTCATATTTATTAGTTTATTTTTTTGGTTTCTGCCGACCAATGAGAAGCGCTTACAGAATTTGAATTACTGTATTTCCCGGCAATTTTCTATATTGCAATTCCTGATGTTGCGCCGGTGACGGCGACTAACGTGTTGTTAGTGATTTGATTGAAGTATGTTTTTAGAAGGTTTTAGCTCTTTTGCAATACATTTAATCATTTTTAGACAACTTTGATATTTATCTTTATTAATGAAACATTTTTCAAGACAACTCTTTTTTATTAGTGTACTGTTGTAACAGTTGACCGAGAGCACATTTTGCACCATTCCATTATGTTCTTGCTTTACTTTGCGTCCTACGGCTCATTTAGACCAGCTTCAACTAGATCTGCCTGTCAGAGCTGTCGAGCACTGCAATGCGCCGCACTTTGCTGACCCGCGATCATGCATGCCTCGGAGTATTCAAATGTGGTGCGTCCTGCCCCAGAATGCCCACACCGCGCTCATTGCACACCCCTTCATGTTAGGTGCATCCAAAAGTGGCGAAGGTTGCGCCTGACATCGCATCCTTGCGTCCGACAGGGGATTGGGATCAGTGAGGCATAGTTTTTGCCAGAAAACAGGCGCAACTCCCAATCATACATGTCGCCCCAGGTCTTTACTGAGAGGATTATGAGCTGTTAGCAGGCTTGTTTTACCCTTAAAATCTGGATTCACCATAACCTGTCTAGACCTTTCCCGGGGTTTGGGGGAATAATTGCTTTAGAAGACTGGGCAGAGTGCATGTCAGGTCCTATCCGATGTGTCCTTTCCACCATGTACGTGCCATCAAGCCCAAGGGCAGTTGGAAGTTCCTGGCTGCAGAACAGCATTAAGTTCTTAGACAACACCTCCTTAGGAATTCGAATTATATGGAGGTGGGTAGTTGAAGCTGTGCAACCTCTCTCGTCTAGATGTGAGATTGTGGCCTGCTTGTGTCACATGGTCTGTAATTGTCTGGCTATAAACACCAACTCCAGTGGGTTATATCTGCTAGTGTTAGGTCCCGGCGTTCTCAGGCACATCTCTGCCTTATTCCCAGGGTGCAAGAACCGATTTACAAGGATTAAAGGGATGTTAAGAGCGGGTAGCTACAGAGCTACTCCTGCTTTCAAATGGTTATGATGAAGCTGGAATCAGAAGTCATGGTTTGTTTTTAATTCCTTTATGGCTTATCCTAAGGTTACCTTATTCATATGCGAAAAAGTACTTTACACAGCGTTATGGACTATGTCTAGAGATGGGCGAATTCTCAAAAATTCGTTCGGTACTTCCCCCAAATTTTTCCCCAAAAATAAAAATTTGGTCCGAAT
>JAODAL010038368.1:0-39304 GCA_025379985.1 Phyllomedusa bahiana
AAACCAAAATGCTTTTGCTCCAAATTCCCCCCCCCCTCCCCATTTTTTTTCCCCACCGGACTCTGTGCCATGAGATGTAGTCCCAGTCTCCATCCCCCCGCCCAAACAATTTTTCAGCATTGTTCAGGACAGAAGCATGGAATGACGTTATTCATCCCGTAGTCCTGGGGACTGACAAATAACGTCGCCTCCTCGAAGGGGCCTTAACAAACGCAGGTGTCACGCATGACGCCACTGGCTGCATCAAAGTTCACAGGGAGTACTTTTGTCTGCCTGGGTCATCAAAAAATCGTTAATCCTTTCCCCTTTTCATACAGTGTCCAAAATGTGCAGGCTGGAATTCCAAAGGTGGAAACATCGTATCAGAGTGTGTTGGGGGAGGGGGTTCGCGCGCAACTCGAGGAAGGGTTCCTGGCTTTGTACGAATGGATAAAGTGCATGCACATTTCCTGGGGCCCTTTTTAGAAGTTCTAAAATCGGTTAAACTTCAGGACCTTTTTTCCAACCAGATTGAAAAACTCCCATGCAGGGCCCGACCATCCCCTCGGGGCAGCGCGGACACCTTTTTCCTCCCTTGTCCGTCACCATGGTTCCATTTGCTTGGCGCCAAACACGATTTTTCTGCATGCGCGGGGCTTTTTCCCCCCGTGTGACTTGTTCCCGGGGGGGAACCAGGTGTAGAACGCGGACACCGCTGTGCCCTACACATGTGGATGATGGAGCATATTTTTGGAGGGTGAGATGGGGGGGGGTGGGGAGGGGGAGGGGGAAAATTGGCGGGAGGAGCAGCAGTTTGACCAAATGAGGAGAAAGCGCTCTCCTTCCAAGTTTGGGTTTGCCTGGGCCCGGGAAACACATTTACCAGTGGGCCGAAAGGACATGTACTGGGCCCGACCGTAGTTACCACTCCAGACGTCCGCGCTGCCGCCACCTTGGAACAAAAAACCCATTTTAATTTTTTAAAGGGCGGCCCCCCTTCTGTTCTACATATTTATGAAGTGCTGGGACTGCCTTTTTGGGAAAAAAAATTACGGCTTGGAAAATCTCCATCTCGGCTTTGGCACAACCATTAGTTCTCGATGGGGCAGAGTCCCCCATTTGGAAAGGGAGGGGACTGCATACCACAACTTGGACAGGGGGCAGGTCAACTGCTTTCACCTTAGGATGGGTTTGGGACTCATACTTTTTTCTCTTTGAATCGCCTCGCTAAAAACCGGGCGCCATGAGTGGGGAGCGGAGCATCTGGACCGAATGATGTCAAAGAGAAACCCCCTTCGCAAGGTGGGGAGCCTTGACTGGCTGCAATGGCATGCGTGCCACTGGGCGCTGCGCTCTGCGTTTGCTGCGGCGGCAGTTGACCCAAACCCAAACTGACCCTTTTCTCCCGGGCCACCAAAATGCCCTAAATTTTGAGCAGGGCCGGGGTGCCAATTTTAGCTCCCGGGCCCAAACGTTTCATTTTCTCTTACAGATTCTACAATACCCAAATTCGGCTCCCCCGTGTTTAGCAAAAACTGCACCCCGCCGGTATCGGTTTTTTTAAACCGCCAAGCTCCGACGATACTACTGCCGCCGCTGCCTCGCTGACCCCCTGTGCGCTCTTTCTTTTGGCCGCGAAGGGGGTTTTTTTTAAAAACCCCCGGGCCCGTTTGGCTCCCGACCTCA
This sequence comes from Phyllomedusa bahiana, assembly GCA_025379985.1. Taxonomy (NCBI): domain Eukaryota; kingdom Metazoa; phylum Chordata; class Amphibia; order Anura; family Hylidae; genus Phyllomedusa; species Phyllomedusa bahiana. Next base: position 1,666 of record JAODAL010038368.1, read on the forward strand.
AAACTGCGCTACCCTGTACTCACGGCCAAAAACGCCCACTTGCGGGCTGGGGCCTGCTAAACCGCAAGCGCGCCCTCTTCTCCTAGGGAATAGCCCCCCACCCGGCTTCCCAAAAGTGCGGTCACTACACATCATCTATTTTTGTTTCATCTCACTGCTGTCCTCATCCCCGGTCCTTGGGGTATGCAGAGGCTGACCCCCCAACATGACCTCCACCACTCTCAAACATCTATACATTGGGCCGCCTACTGCAAGAAGCAGGGGATATTGCCCCATTTTCCCTGCCAATAGTGCTGACTGCCCTCCTCAAATTTTTTTCATCCTCGCAAAAGTGGGCTGACCCAACACATGTAGATCTCTGGGGAAAGGAACCCGGGTGGGACAGAGGCGGGTTGAGGACAGGTTGAGGGCCGCTGACCCCTCCCGCCATGCCAACAAGGGATTGTGTCTGACGTTCCCACCGACTCCCTTGGCTGGGGTTGTCAAATGGTCATCTGGAGGAAGTGGATGAACCTTGTCAAACCAAACAAGCAAGAACCATTTGGTGCAAGTTAGTACACGGCCGCTAGATGACAGCGGCAATTTGTGGCCTCTCGAAGTGTCCCCTGCTAGACGTCCCCTTGCTGTGGGTCGGCGAACCTTGCTTCAGAATGTTTGTGCTCTGCCACTCGCAGGTGAAGACTGCCACCTTCTCTGGTCCTGACATACTGTTTGTTCTAAAATGTACAGACACTGTTTGCATGAAGATATCTGTATAAATGAAAATACAAACACCCTGTATTTGACGCCAAAATGAACCCACTAAAGCTTGGTAACGCCTTGGATATAAAATTGCGCTCCCAAATGGCAGAAAAAATTCGACCTGTATGTGGCCGTTTATAAAAACTCTGTGTATTTTAACTGAATATACAAAGCACAAACTGGCTTATTAACCTTCGGATATTAATTATCTACAGAATTGCTTCTGTGGCGTGAAAAACAAAAGTTTTTTCTTTTTACTGATGTACAACTGCAGAACAACGGCTTAAAATCCCCTGATGGTAAATTGGGCGCAAAAGAAATTTGAGCAACCCTACTATAGCTTTGTAGCGTGTTACAATTTGCGTTTTTCTACGCCACACAACAAGAGATAAATTGTAATTAACCTTCGCTTGTGATATTATGCTACAGGAAAAATGTATATATTTTGGAGGCGTTGAAATGACGGTTTTCTTGGGGTCCAGCAACAACCAGCAAAACACGCTTAATTAACCCCTGGATTTAAATTGCGCATATAGAAAATTGAGCAGCCAAAAAGAAAGTGGTATTTGTAAATTGTAAAAAATGCTGTTTCTTTAAATAATACAACAGGAAACTGGCTTAGATCCACTTGGATATTGAAGTAGATGCAAGCTGCAGTGACGCCACACTGGATTTATCAGAATCCATAACCCCAAAAACTCAGAAATAGAAACATTAAGAGAACAGTCTCTGAACAAGCTGAGACACCCCACAGAAATCTATGCTGTAATAAAAATAGTTTTTTTCTTCAAAAGCGCTATCACCCAGCAGCAGCACCCTTCCCTTATCATACAGTGAGAGGAGTGTGAGCTCCAGCGCGCGCCTCGTCCTTATAATAGTGGCGGTGACGTCCACAGATCCCGCCCGGTCTCTGATTGGCTTCACATCTCTGCACATGTCATCAGGCTATGCCCTTCTTCCTCCCAAGTGGCCTTTGGCCCCATGTAGCGCCATGTGCTCGCAGCCATTTATCATCAAAAGCACACTCCCCTCATCATACGTTCACCCCTAAGTCCCCCTAAGTTCGACTTCGTTCAGAACCGAAGTTTTTTTCCTGAAATTTCTAACGAATTCCACTTCGGTTAGAATCGATTTTCGCTCATCTTCTAATCTGATATAATAGACTACTATAAAGAACTGATACTATCCATATGGCGGATATCTACTTTCCCTTTCAGCCGGGATGTAACATTTCATATTTCACTGAGTATAATTTTTAAAGCCCGCTAGCATTATACAGTATTTATGAACAACCTAGTGCAAGGTGATAAATTTTTTGCATTTTGTCGATTGCAGCATGGCTTTTTGCCTTGCTTCGGATATTTATTGTCACCTAATGCGTTCTCGCGGTGTGTTTAGGTTTTGCGCCAATGGGAGTTACGATTTTCTCCCCCGTTGCGTCCCGACATCCCGTTATTAGAGGTTTTTCCGCTGAAATGGAAACGAACAAGCTTTTCTGCTCCCCTCCAGCGTAGCACAGTTTTCCGCTTTCCGGTTTCCGGCCGGCGGATTAGTCACGTGACCCGTCATTCAGCTTGTTGCATGGCGCCATGATCTAGGTAAGTTGTGTCTCAGGTGTTTTTATATCTGTGATAATTTTTTAATTATCTAATTGTTCTTAATCACATAAGAGGGTGCATATGTTATTGTAGTGCAAGCTAAGACTGAAGGGCTACATCCGCCCTAAACGCGTCAGCCTACTATCCATCAGCCCCTCTGACCATGTTTTGTACAACTTGTTGCTTGTTTTTTGATTTACCCCTTTTTTTTTTGCTTTTAAATTTGCCACTAAATAAATTGGAATGCTTTTTATTCTACTTGTGACTGGTGCCAATCTACCTTCACTTCTTGGTCCTGAGACCACTGTACCTTGAGGGTCCACTGTGTATATCACCTATGAATAATTATTTTTTATTTCAATTTTTATAAGTTAGAGGTATACAAAACTTTTGCATCACAACAAAATTAACACATTTTTAGACCTTCAAGAATAGGAAACCTATCAGATTAGCTTCAACTAATATGATAGTACAAACTAGAAACCTTAATATGTTGTGTACAAACAGCAAGACAATATTTCAGAATTTTAAATTCAACATCACTCAAAAGAAGCATGTTCGCAGTAAACAATATGAAGTAAATAATTTATTAACATGTCTTATCATTCCTAATAGAATGACCACCTGCAGTATCAAGGAGCTCTGATGGATAAAAGCAACAGGCTAAAAAATCAGTAAGTGCAACCGCTTAGACAGATCAATGCTTCCTAAGACCTTCAATCCTGCAACCTATCCTAACTCACTCCCTTCCCATTCTGCTCCTCATCCCTTCCCCGTTCCCCTGTATGACTGTAGGTATGTGTGTTTGGAGTGTCTAACTGTTTGTCTTGTTTGTATTGCATACGGCTGGGGCCTGGCCCTTCGCCCCTGGTTCAGTTTGCTCATATAGGGCCCTTATAACCCTCCCTGTTATACAGATGACCTCTTCATTACTGCTGTTCATTATGATGTAGGTCCCTAATGTTTTTTCCTGCCTTAATTGCTGATTACACGTTTTTCGAGTTGCTGTAAAACACTATCTGCGGCCTTTTAGCTGTTTGTAACATTGGGCACAATGTCAGCCGAATTCTCTTTAACAAATTTATTAGCAAATTAATTCTTAATGTTAACAGATTAATTATGAACTGCATTGTTATCATATTTTGTACTGGTAGTGCCTTAATTTTGATGTCATTTGTACTGCTATGTTTCTACTAAAACTTGCGAAAATCCAAAATAAAAAAAATAAAAAATCAGTAAGTGCAGAAGCAGAATTCCCTTATGATTAAGAGATTAGAGGACGGCTTATTCAAAACATAAAATGTAATCAAAATATAAAAATTTTAGAAATGACTGTACTTTTGAAACTAAAATAAATATATTACTTGCTTAATATGGGACATAATAATAGCAACCAAATTTAGTTTGCTTTTTAAATAGGACTCATTACATCCATCATACACATTATGGTGACGGATTCCAATTTTGTTTCAATCTACTCTTCCTACAGAGTAATGCAAAACAAGTTAGTCATCTTGTTCCAGGTTAACATGAACAAGGAGAGCAGCTAATAAACTCTCTCTCTTTTTTTTTTTTATGGCCTGGGCTTAATGGGGTGTTCTAACATGGCCCGCTCTTTACAAGGTCCAGGACAGGGGCAAGGTATTTTGGTTCCCTAGGCAAATAACGCATATAGCGCACCCCCAAATGGAAAATTCATCCCATTCCATCCTCTTTTACGCCCATTCCTGTCTGGAAATGAATTGCACTCTAGACGGTCATCAACTTTCACTCACCCATCCTCCTATTCCAGTGAATGACATTTCAGCTCTTTTATTCCTAGTTGATCCTGATAGAATGACATGAGTGCAGGAGGTTTGTAAGCTGTAGTGCACAAGGCCTGAGAGCTTTAAAGGGTCAAAGCTTGTGCATAAACAGATAAAAAAGCTCCTGTTTTACTGATTAAACACAGCAGGGAGTGACCTTGGTCAGACAGGGCAGCTGGAGCAATGAGAGCAGAAAGAGATGGTCGGTAACCTAGGGACGCTTGTGTACAACTTTGCCAGTGAATTCAGTCTCCCTCTACCTCCTAAGCAAAGCAAAATCAGAATAGCAATGGATTTGGTAATAGTTTTTAGTTACCTTTGCCTTAAAGCTAATCAATATGGTGATCATATGCCACTTAAAATCTACTGGGTTTGCTGTTGTGGCTACCTAGGTAATGCAATGTCTCACAGATTTAGTGGCCAGAGGCATAACTATAGAGAGTGCAGCAATAGCAGTTGCACCTGGGGTGTGGTCCCTAAGGAGGGCTCAAAGAAATGTTCTCCCACATATGAAGACACCAGCATTATATCTGAAACTTATTAAGTGAGTTCCTGTTACAGATGTTACACTGGGGCCCAAGAGCTTAAAGTTATGCCTCTTGCTGCAGCTGTAGGATCTCATGTCTGTTAGTTCCAGTGTATGCTTGGGTTTCTGGAAAGGGTATCCTAAATAAAGGTCATGACATTGTAATGGATTTATATATGAAACAGAGCATATATATGGCTTAGTATATACTGAAGATCCCTGGCGTCATGTAGAAAAATATAATTGTTTCAGAATGGTGATTTAGAATGTCATAATTCTGAGACAATTAAAGTCAGAATTCCGACCTTTTCCCTATACAAATTCAATCCATTTTTGTGACATGTTAATGGACCCTCAACAGGCTACTATTAACATTCATAACAGCTGGGTAGCTACACAAAGACGCATGCAGCACATATGCTGTATTTCTCAACAGAGTATCGCAAAATCATGTGTTTTTTAATTATTCCTATTGTGCTCACCATCTCTGGATATGTCAGCCAAGAAAAAGCTAAGGTAGTACACATCTATACCTTGGAGGCCACATACTAAAAAGACAACTTTTTAAAAGCACAACTGCTTAGACCCAGAGGGCTCAGCCGTTACTATATAAGAATATACCAGCAATGCAGTCAATACTCTGATGTCTTGTCTAATTAGATACGCGGCATTATTTCCTTTCTTCCTCATTTAGGCACAGACCACTAATACAACTTTTGTCAACCAAGATTTTTCTCTATAGACAAAGACTTTATCCTACTGCTGCTCCAATGTCTTTCCAAGTACTCCCCAAAGTAATAGTACCCATCTTTGTGCCCCGTACTAATGCCTCACAAAGTAATGGTGATCCTACACTGTAATAACTCTTCTGTTGAGACCAAGACCAAGCAAAATTCCCTCTTTTTCTATCCTACCTTTCTTTGTGACCTCACAGCAATAATACACCCTTTATGTCACCCACAAAATGATGATTGCCCACCTTATGCCACCACTCAATAAAATATTTCCCCTCACAAAGTAATAATGCCCATTTGTGCCAAAAAGTAACTTTGTCCCCTAAAGTTTTCTTAGGTTTTGTCCTTAAACAGTATTAATACCTCCTTAAATTTCCCACTTGCAATAATCCCTGTTGTGTCGTCCAGAAATTAGGAGTGCCAAAGAAAAATACTAACAGTCCCTTTCTGGACCCTCAAACTAATAGTGCTCCCTTTGTTGAATGCCCAATGTAATAGTACCCCCTTTGTAACCCACAGTAATAGATCTCCTACACAGTGACAATTGTTTCTTTGCTCCCTATTCTTTGTTTCTCCCATATGATAATATTGAACATAGCCTACAAAAATAATAAAACCTGGTACTTACCTAACCATGTTTCCGTGTCAGGCTCAGCGACATCCTGAACGGTGGGCTTGGCAATGGCACTGCAATTACATTTTTGCACCACTGATGGTCTTTATGCAGCCCTAGAATTTTGTAGGCTACAGGCATAAAGTGTCATGATACTAGAGTGAGCTACCTGTTCCTTCATAGTGTTTAAATGTCTCTACATTAAATATGGTTGAATATTCTGATTGGTGGAGAATGTGGGGCAGTAGACCAAAATGAAGGCCATGGGCCCAGATGCCTGAAGGTAATGATGCTCCAAGTCAGGGACGGGATGATGGGTAGGGGAAGGTAGGCGACCGCTAGGGCGCTACTTCATCCCAGGCAGAAAAGGGGAGCAAGAAGGCATGGATGAGGAGGAATTGTCCATTGGCGGGTGCTATGTTTCTTTTTTCCCTAGGGCACCAGAATATCTTGTCCCAGCCCTGCTCCAGGTGTACAAACTTAGCCTTCATGTATGGTATAAAAATAAGTGAAACAAAAAATCCCAAAAATGTAGTTTTTATTTTCGACACATCTTATTTTTTTCTCTTTGCTCCTTATTAGATGGGATGCGGGGGGCCTTGAAGCCATAGTCAGAGCTGCAGAAGATACAACTAATACAGAAGATAACCTTTGGATTAATGAAATGGATCTAACTGAGGCTATAAACCAAAAATATGCTGCACTAAATGAGAAGCTATTCTGTGATATGTTGCAGGCCCACTATGGTATGTATACTGAGTGACTAGTACTGCCAGGATATTACTGATGTGCCATAATAGATGCTGTTACTGCTCATGTATATAATATATGCTATGAACAACAGGATCACAGGTCTGGGCTTCCATGACCAATGAACAGCAAGAGCAGAATATGAGTGACCTGAAGATGCTAGCAGAATTTGGTCTAGAACGTGGAAGTGAGTTAGTACTATCACAGCTACCAGGGGCAGCACACAATTTCAGGTGAGTGGAATCAGTGGGGGATGTCAGAGCATTCATCAGCCTCATTTATCAAAATTGTCTAACACTACAACTTTCTTTGTTGCCCATAGCAACCAATCAGAGCTCAGATTTTATTTTTTAAACTGGCCTGGGAAAATGAAATCTGAGCTCTAATGGGATGCCATGAGCAACAAAGACATATTTAATGTTGGACAGTTTTGATAAATGAAGCCCACTGTTTTTTAACCTGTGTTATTTTGCATTACTAAATAATACTTGCATTCTACATTTATGGAGAAAAATATAATACTAGGGTAATAGAAATTCGGGTGGAATGGCATGCTGGAATAACACAATGTTCTGTATATTTTCCATACCTAGCCACCTAGGAGTTGATTCTTGGGCCCACCAGTGGAGTTGATTCTTTGGGCCCACCAGTGGAGTTTTAAATTCTTTGGTTCACCAGTGAAGATGATTCTGGCCCACTAGTGGAGTGTGTTTCTTGGGCCCAACAGTTGAGGCTGAATTCTTGGGCTCCCCCAGTGGAGTTTGAATTTCCTGGGGCCCACCAGTGAATTGAAAATTATTGGGGTCCTACCCAGTGAGTTGATTCTTGAGCCCCTCCAGTGGAGTTGATTCGTGGAGCCCACCAGTGGAATTGATTCTTTGGGCTCATTGTACAGCTACTGTACATGGCTGCACATACTGCACATGACACCTTTCTACCTCTCTTTTTTTGCCTTGGTCCCTGAAAAGCAGTCCACGCTCTGCAATTCCACCTTGCCCAACTCCAAGCCTGACCCCCAAACCACTTACATTATGATCTCCTGAAAAATGTGGAGATCAGGAGGTGAAACCCTGCCACATTTTTTATGTAATACACCAAGCATATACAGGCCAGTAAAAAAAAAACAGACCATGACTAAATGGAGTTAAAAGTCTGAAAATCTCTTCAATTAAAGTGGTTTTCTGAGCTAATAAAAAAATGAAAAACTATTTATATGTGAGGGATGTCTCACTAGATGATGCCTCCATAGATCACAAGTAGTTTTTTTAATTATCTTGGCCAGCTCTGTATAGCATCTTAGTTTTGGTAGTGTCAAAGCTTGCTGTGGATATAAAGAAATATTTAAAGTTTAAAAATACCCTTTTCTCTCTCTTTTACAATATAAAAAAGTAAAACTGAACATGATTTGGAGCACCATGCCCGTAAAAGTCTGATCTATTAAAGTACAACATTATTTATCTTGCATTGTGAAAGCTGTAAAAAAAAACAAAAAAAAACAAGAAAGCAGTAAAATTGTAGGTTTCACTAGTTGTTTTGAAATTGAAAAAAAATAAAATAAAATTGTATGTATCCCAAAAAAGGTACCAACAAAAACTACATTTTGCTGTGCTGTGCTATTCCATTGTTATTCCGATTGAAAATGTAATACTGAATCTGTCATCTGAGTCTTACCAGTTGGGACGTGTCCCTGCATAGTGTGCCATTGTCCAATCAGTGCTGACAATCACCCCACTAAAAATTGGAATAGTAGCACCCATCTGACTAATTCAGTAATAGATTTCAAGAAGAATAACAGAGGAACAGCACGACACAGAGACATAAGATGATGCTCCAGAATTGTTATTTTGACAGAGAACACAAGGATCTATTAGCACAGTCCTGTCAGGGGATATTACAGGTCCTCTTTAAAAAGCAATGAGGAACCCAAGTTTTTACTTTAATTTAATAATAACAGACATTCAATTTTACACAAAAAAATGCATTAAAACCAACAAAGTGAGCAAGTCGGTAATAATTCCAAAAATGTTTATTAAATCCATCAGACCAAAGCTTTCATAAAATACAGAGCTACCTGGAATCTGTATAAGTGACTAGTAATTCATATTAAGCATATGGAAACCCTCAGCCTAGTCCTATACAATGTAATGCATGTCATGTGTGAGGTACAGGAAATAAATTAAAAGGGATAGAAGTAAAATTGAAGAAAGACCTGAACCAAACAAGCAGTGTCTGGCTAAATAATATGAACAAGAGGGTAGTGACAATTCTAATCCATCAGATGGCAGTAGGGAACTGTCAACTAGGTAATCAGCACAAAGGAAGACATGTATGAATGGGGCCGCGCCAGAAACGTGCTTTGAACCAAAAAGATGTCGTAGCCCTGTTTGTAATACGGCAAAGATGTGGGGGCGTTCTGGGGGAGTCGCACCAGATTTGTAGAATTAGACACATTTATGAACGTTGGACGCCAAAAGCAGGCGCATAACTGTCAGAACAGTCAGACAAAGTTAAAAGTGGTCTGGCAAATCATAGTAGAACTAGATTTTCCATTAGCGAAAAAAAGTATCATTTATTTCTCAACTTGTATCAGTAAAATAAGACAAATAAATAAATGATAATAATCAAAATATATACAAGTAAATATAAAATAAATATTACATTATGTAATATAAAATTAATATTACATTTTATAATATCCAACAAAAAAAATCCTATAAAATGTATATAAAATTATATAATTTAAAATTAAATAATAGAAATGAATTAAACCAATACAGAATCTACCCTAAATCCCATTCTCAATAGGAGTTATCATAGTATTATCAGTGATTCCAAACACATCACAGCAGGCTAGAAATAAAAGAAAAGGTGTTAGAATAGCATGTCAGTGAATAGAAACTATGGTAGTTTATAATCGCTGACATGCTATTTTAATGGCTTTTCTTTTGTCTCTAGCCTGCTGTGATGTGTTTTGAATCACTGATAATACTATAATAACGGGATTTTTTGGTAGATGCTGTATAGTTTTTGTAATTTTATATTATTTAATTAAACATTAATTTTATATTATATAATTTTATATTAAATTATATTTTAGGGAAATTATTTTATTTAATACAGTTTTATAATTAACATCAGTAAGTATGTCCCCCACTGTCAGGAATTCTGTGGAGTCTTTTCTACTTTTTTTTTACTATGCGGCACAGATAGGCTTAGCACCAGGATTACACCTATGATGTGCAGAAGAACAGGTTCATACATACTGGCGCATTCTACACTGCTTTAAGGCTGTTTAGAACTGGCCTGTCAGTCATATAAGAAAATATTAGTAGGAGAAATGCCCAATAATAATATTTATACTCCTCTACAAGTCAGTAGCATCCAGGTTAATTGGTATAAGCCATAAGAAGAATTTGTATCATCAGAGTCACTATGCAGCAGTAAAGTCAAGAAGTCAGAGCTCTTCTTTAGGCTTGATCCATTCAGCATCCAACAATAGTTTCAGTTCTTCTTGCTGATAAACCAGAACATTACTGAATAGCAATTTCTATACAGCAGATAACTATTGCCAGGTAGTGGCAATAATATTTTTTACACCATAATAACGAATCAAATGATCATTTTGAATGGGTTATTATCAATGCAGATATCAGATGCATGAAGGTGTATTCTACCAACAGTTAAAGCTGGTCAGACTATTAATTTTGTTGGATGGAAAGTACACAGTTAAGCTCGACATAAATATAATATAGATAGTTATTTTACATTAACATGACAGCGAAGGCATCCATCATATTAAACTTGTGCCCAACTTCCCAATCGAATGGTATGGGCATTGTCAATTTGTTGAAAGCCAGCATGGTGCATCAGCACACATCAACTGTATAGCTGGTATCAAATATAAGCCTTATCTACAGGCAATTGTAATACAGGCAATCACCCCCCTCATGGATACTAGGCGTGTGAGGGTTTGTTTATCAGTGTTTTTGTATTTGTGAGATCTCCACTGTCTGGTGTTGTTGCTTTTCTGCATACTGGTGTGAACTGATACTTATTCAATGTGCAGTTTTTTTTTATGTGCAGCTGCTGAATTTCTACCATTGGCTTGTATTGACTCCAAATGGGAATGCTTCGTTGTTCAGCATTGAGCTGTGAATATGGCCTTTGTGTCTGTGTTTTTAAGTAAATAATGTCTAATTTTTTCTTTAATTTTGGGGTGTTGTCACCATGCTGTTTCAAAGAGTCTGCTTTTTACAGCCAGCTTAAGGCTCAGACTTCTGGCTTAAGCTGTGGTTGGTTCGATAGCAGTGATTGGCATATCACTTCTGCTATTCCTAGCTGAGCCTGTTAGTGAGTAGACAGGCAGAAGGCTAGATAACTCTGATTGGTTAAAGTTTGTCATATTCTGCTCATAATGCACAGCAACTTGACCAAGTCTGTTAGCACAGAGAGAGGTGGTTGGTAATCTAGGAAAGCTCATGTATACAGACAGCAAATAAAAGCTGCTCTGAACACTGAAAGAAACCAAAATCAAAACAGCAAAGTGCTGGGAGATACTTTGATACATATTGTCAGATCTTATACTATTAAAAACAGGTAGAACTGGCGACTCGGTGCCAGGTTCATTCATGTCGCCCTTAATGTCAATCCTTTCTACATTATCCTATCACATCAGGAAGCCCCCTCCCAAATCCCTCTAAAGAACCATCAGGAAATCTACTCTACAATTTTCTGCATGTCCACTTTTGGTTAAATAAGTTGGTCAAACTGAACTTCTTTGTATTGTATGTTTCTTTTAAGCTTTTGGTAGATGTTTTAGTCATTCTAATTTTGTTAATATTACTGCAGTAATGAAGAGAGCAGCTGTTCCTGTGAAGAGGTAAAAAAGACTTGGAAAGCAGTTCATGGTTTGAAGGTGTTGCAAAGACGACTTGAACTCGAGAGGAATAATTTGACCAGTTATAATGAAGGACTAAGGTGAGTTTCTGTAATTAGGTTTAGTGCATTAAAGCATTCAAAGTTGTCATAAAAGGTCATAGTAAATGTAAAGAAACTCAGCCTATATTAGTAGAGGATTGAAATTCTGCTTCATATGGTTTAGTTTCAACTAGCAGGTTTAAAGAATAGTCCTACAGACATTAAAAAGTGTGTTTGCTTTGAATCTGATCTTGTTAGAAAGGACTGATTAATAAGATGACTGCAGGCTGCCACTAACATCAGCTTTAAAGGAGTTGTCCATCTCATAAGCAAATCATACCATCAGCCCCCCTGCACCCATTAAACTAAAAATGTATACTCACCTTCCACCAGTTCCTGGTTCCAGTATCGTATCTACCAGGTCTACCCACTGATTAAATGCAGTGGTGAAGTCCTTGTGCAGAAGTGACAGAATAAAAACAGAAGACTGGAGAGAAATAGCACTGGAGGAAGTTGAGTATGAGGTTTTTTATTTTACTTTGGGCTGATGGTATGATTTTCTTACGAGTTGAACAACCTCTTTAATCTGTGAGGAAATCCCAGGCACAACAAGCTGCAGGGTAAATGAATTATAACACAGGTCCTAGTAAAATTCCCATCACATTGATTAGCTCTATACATGTAGGCAAAGGTAAATAAAAATTATTAGCAAATACATTGCTGATATAACTTTTCTCTTTTAGAGCTAGAGCAGTTCTTATCTCCTACTTGGTTACAGTAGGTTTCCTAGGTTACCAACCACCTCTCTCTGCTCTAGTAGCAGTGGTTGGGATGGTGACAACACTCCCTGCTGTGTCTTTGTTTAGCTTTCTTACTGACAAATTTGTAAACTGCTGTTAAAATCCCTCCATCACCAGTGCCCCTCTAACAGGCTCAGCTAGGAATAGCAAAGCTGAAACGTCAGTCACTGCTGTAGACCCTCCCACAGTCTAAACAGGAAGTAGGAGTCTGAAGCTCTGTGAAGAGCAGGCTCTGTATAACAGCCAAGAGGGAAAAACACCTTTAAAATAAATTGGCTATCCATGTAAAGCATAGACATGTCAAGTCTTCTAAAAAGGGGGGTGCTGTTTATAGCCACTATTCCAGCTAATAGATAAAGGTCCTGAACCAGAAAATATTTCCTAACAGAGTTTTTGAAAATGGGTTAATTATGCAGTGACTCTGGTAAATGATAAGATTAGAACATGGCTTTACAAAGCTGTTTATATGTACTTTTGTTTCCCTTCTTAGCAACTCTGGTTGCCATGTTTACCAGTATCTCCTGCTGTTTGCCCAAAAAATCAAAATGAAAATGGAATGCAACTTCAGTGCTGCTTTGCTGGTGGTTGAACCATACTGGAAACAAAGGTGAATTGTACTTTTCTAATATATGAAATATGGGCAGTTTGCATTTTCTGGTAAGACAGGCTTGCTTCCTGCTCATCTTACTTCCCAACCACTCCTTCCGGCAAATACTACCACCCTCCTCAGCCCCACATGGTCCTGTTAGTGCAATCCTTATTCTTCTGGTCTAACTTAGAATACACATTAGCTGTTGTAAATTTAAATGGCCAGTGTGTGCAGCTGTTTAGTTACCTCCACCAATACCTGGCCACTATTATTCTCTTTTAAGGCCTATATTGGCTATACCCTTTGCCTGAGCAAATAGGTTCTTTAGTCCAAGTGAAAAGCAAATGTGTGGCTTGTTGGCTGCACAGATCTTCTGTAATGTCCACATATTGCCTGCCGTGAGCCTTTACTTTTTTGTGACAACTGTATTTTGCATGCCCTGACCTCTGTCAGTCTATGTCATCTGCCTGCTTCGGTGATACAGCGCCTCTATTCATCTTTCTGTTGCCTCTACACTGGGAGTAGTTTTCTAGCGATTTCCTGGACAGCAAAATCCAGATTCCTGTACATTGGTTAAAGGGTAAAAACCAGGAGGCTTTTAGATTTAAAGGGGTTGTCTCGCTACACTGAGTGGGTTTTAATTAAAAGATCTTTAAAAAACAAGCAGCTTTGCAATATATGTTCATTACAAATGTCCTACTGATTTTGAGTTATCCCTGGTAGTAGGAGTGCATCAGCTTCTCAAATCACTATAGCAGCTGACCTGTTGATCTTTATCTCACTGGCTGTCAGTGCTGGTGACTCATCCGTCTCTGAATACAGGTCAGAGCACAGAGCCCCTCCTGCACAGTATGCTTCTGTAGGGAAGGGAGGGGGAGGGCTTCTTTGTCTGTGTGGATTAACCTTGCGTGTGCCTGCTCCCTCCTGCTCTCTACACAGATTGAGGAGAGCAGAGGTGAGGCTGATCTGTGGTCAGTACGATGTGACAGCAGTGAAGTGTGTTACTATAATCATGATGTGTCTGTGGAGCTTTGACTATACTAATAGAACAGATCAGGGGGGCATGTAAACAGTTCATATCCCTCCCTGCTCTGCTGTATTAGTGACACATCATGATTATAGTAACACACTTCACAGCTACCCTGTGTCTGTTCTGATAGGGTTTGTTTGTTGTTGCTTGAGATGTCCGTGGAGATTTGTATGCTAAGCAGGGGGTATAGGAACCTTTACATCCCCCCCTGCTCTGCTATTAGCATACACAGCTTCACAGACCTCTCAACACTCCCAGATCAGCCCTCTCCCTGCTGTCTCCTGACTCTGTGGAGCTGACAGTGCAGCTGATTCAGCAGTAAGCAGCAGATCTAGGCAGGCACACACAGGGTTAACCCTGGCAGCAAACCCCCTCGCCTTCCCCCTGCTGTATAGACATTACTGCAGTCTGAGTAGGAGGAGAGCTGTCTGTGTGCTGAGGGGAGGGGGGAAGGGGGAGCAGAAGAGGGAGACCAGAAGCATGCCCCTGAATTAAAAAATCCTTTGCTGCCAGACACATTGAAGTAGGCTGAAAGCCTGTAGTGAGACAACTCCTTTAAGACCTAAATTTATCCCTATTGCAAATCTGAAGCAACCATGTGGATTCACCACTGCTGCCATATAGACCTTGTCAGGACTAGGATAAGGTATTCTGGTGCCCTAGAAAAATAAGGCATGTAGCACCCCCTTATGGAAAATTCAGCACACTCCATAACTTTTTGCACCCTTTTTTCTGCCTTGGATGAAATGGCACCCTAGGCAGTCGCCTATCTTCGCCTACCAGTTGTTCTGGCCCAGGGCCTTGTGTCACCTGTACCATCTTAAACTTATCTCTATAATCTGAAGAATAACTCAGTTCTATAGCTACTTATAATAATATTATATACCTCAACAAACAAAGAACAGTAAGGCACAGTAACACTTTTTTTTGTTGTTTAAATACTTATTAATGGAATAGAATAGACCGGTGATATCCACTTTAATTTTTATATAGATTCTGGGATGAAAAACCAGTATGTTTAGAAACCTGCTTTAAAGAACTTGCTCATATTCGGCTTACCACAGGTCAAAGGATGAAGAGAACAATGGAAAAAGAAAAATTTGGCTTAAAAAAACTGATAGCAGAAGTAAGAACAATGTTTTCTGTTCATATCTTGAAGTTATTTTCTCTTTATATTTCACATACTTTTTTTTAACATTTTCTGAAAATTGCTCAGTGGTTCATGTAAAAATAGTCAAGTTATCTATTAATCTTCTCATATTTTCTTTCCATTGTCCTTAAAATATTTATTCAAGACAAAGTAAAATAAGTTTTAAGAATCTAAATGTGTCACCGGACATGCAAATTAATAGAGGGTGTATTAAAATAATGAACATATATCAATTAGTAGAAAATAACATTTTATTCCTGTGATAACAAGTCTTTGGAATTCTCTTAGTATATTATATTTAAAAGAGGTCCCGTCTACTGTATACAGATGCCTGCAGACCTCACAGCTCACCTTTCTTGAAACCAAAAAGCTGCTTTAACTTTTTTTTTCTCATTATCCTTTTGTTCTGGCAATAGCCTTTTTTCCCTCCTTCAGATGATTAACATTCACTTTACCCTTTGCCTAAGGTCCAGTGGGGAGGACTAATTAAAACCAGCCCAAAACTTTAGGCCAGCCAATAGATAGGGTCTCTGAGCAACATTGAGGTTGGTGTTGACTGAACAATGTTTCTAGATTTGATAAATAGCTGATTTTATGGTTTTAACAGTGTTTGTAGTTGTTGGCTATAGTGGTATACTTACTTTTATGCAAACACTAACTTAATCCAGGTAGAATCAGAATTTCAAGGTATGTCTGATGGTCTGCCATAGTCTGCTATAGTTTATGGCAGATTTAGGGACCCTTCACACTTATATTTTACATAGCATTTTTTGCCCCCCACCAAATAAATAAATAAATAAATAAATGCTTTATAATGTGTTAAAGTAAAAAATGGACACGCTGTCTTGGTCTGAAGTGACTCCATTTTGTATTTTCTTAATTCTAATGTATGTAGTTTTAAGCTTAGAAATAAACTGTAAAGGGGTTGTCTCAGTACATTGATTCATCTTACCTCAGCCCTGTTTTCTTGGTTTCACTTTAAATTTGGGCAGGTTTACTGGCTTCTACTAGGCTGCAGTAAAAGCCAGGTCTGTAGCTATAGCAACCAGTGTTGGCAGCCTATCAGGAGAGATCAAACAGGACTGTAGCTATAGTGACCTGAGGAGCTGATGCAGCCCATACAGGAGGGGATATTTAGGAATAGGTAGGACACTGTTAATGGACATATATTGCAAAGTGACTTAAACATAAAAAGCAATCATTGTAGTGAGACAACCCCTTTAATTATCAGTAGCTGAAGTAAAGAGTACAAGGTTATTTGATAAAGATGTTACTCTTAGAACAATAGTGAATTGAGTAGAACACATCACGAAAAGTGTAAGAGACCTTTAAAAGCAAGTACTTTCTCCATACAATGTTGCAATAGAATACAATAAAGAATAGACTTGTGTAGTCAAAGTTGAGCAGTGTCCAGAAATCAGTTTAAATAAATAAATAATTGATAATATTTATTTATTCATTTATTCACTATTTACTAACGCTCAAAATTCATATTATTGGCTATATTATTGGACATATTATTGGCTATATTAAGTTTCTCATTATTATGATTATTTCATGTTTCCCCTTGTGTATAAATAGACGGTTCCAGGGTTTGTTTTTTGGAGCCATATTGACTCAACAACTTGTGTGAGTCATATTAGTCTCTGACCGGTCATACTATCGCTTCCAGGCAGGACACTTAAAGGGGTTGTCTCGCTACAATGATTGGGTTTTAATTTAAAGATCTTTAAAAAACAAGCAGCTTTGCAATATATGTTCATTACAAATGTCCTACTGATTTTGAGCTAGCCCTGTTAGTATTACTACATCAGCTTCTCAAATCTCTATAGTAGCCGACCTGTTGATCCTTATCTTACTGGCTGTCAGGTCTGAATGACTCATCACCTTTGAAGACAGGTTGGAGCAGAGAGCCCCTCCCGCACAGAATGCTTCTGGAGGGGGAGGAGGACTCTGGCTTCTGTGTCCATGCAGCCTGGATTAACCCTGTGTGTCCCTGCTTCCTCCTGCTCTCTACACAGATAGATGTGACAGCAGTGACCCTGTCTGTTACTATAATCATGATATGTCTTTGGAACTGTGACTATACTAATACTATACAAATCAGGCATGTGAATACTTTATGTTCTCCAGTATTAGTGAGACATCCTGAGTATAGTAACACTGCCCTTGTTGTTGCTGGAGATGTGGAGACTTGTAAGCTAAGCAGGGGATATAGGAACACATGCATCCCCTCTGCTCTATTAGCACACCACTTCACCTTCCTCTCTACACTCATAGATCAGCCCTCTCCTGCAACAGACCTAGGCAGGCACACACAGGGTGAACTCTGAGAGCAAACCCCCTCCCCCCCCCCCTATAGAAGTTATGTAGCTGCCTGTGTGCTGATGGGAGGGGGAGAGGGAGCAGAAGAGACAGACCAAGAAACACGCCCCTCAGTTCAACTTACCAGGGACACTGACAGGCTGAAAGCTCGTAATGAGACAACTCCTTTAAGTGTTGAGTAGCAGTTGCCTAAGCCACTCTGACAAACTGCATGCCCTTTTTAGGGTTTATTGGGTTTTTTATACAGTTTTTGCTCTGGTGTGTTTTTCCCTATAGCACATCGTGTGATCCATTACATTATTTGCAATGTTGAAAAAACCTACACAAAAATACATTAAAAAAGTAACACCCATGCAGACGCCTTTTTTAGCGCAGAAAAAAATTCAATGGAGGTCTATGGGGAGAAAAATGCAACAAACTGATTGAAAAACATTACACCGGGTATATACTGCACTTTGGAAAAACTTCTACTGCGTTTTAGATTTGCCTAATGACTTCCACCTTATATCTATTTCCCCAAAAAATTGATAAAAATTAAGTTAGTGTTTTTAGTAGCGCTGATTGCACTACAATGTGTGAAACTGACACTAGTCAATTACAGGTCAGTGTTTTTTCCTCTGATTTCCATTAGATTTGACAATATTTATCTGAACATAAATGTTTGTTATGGTATTGACCATAAATAAGCTTAAATAGCAAGCCGTCATCCATTTGTATGTAAGATCCCGATGGACAGCTTTATGTGCTACTCTAAGTTACAACGTATCTTGCAGGAGAGCAAACTGCTGTCTCTGCTTAAGAAACAGGAAGAAGCAAGAGACCTCCTATTTCAGCTCTTACAAAGCTGCAGCCATGAGGAACTACAGGAGCCATCAGCTAGCTTACTGCACACTACATCAGATGAAAATCTGGGCACCATGAAGGAGGGTATGAAATAGCTTTGTTTAGGTCAATGACAGGTCTGCTAAATGCATTATAGGTGAGAAATGATGTGTCATATAGTATTATCTGGAGATGCATGTGGGAAAGATGGTAATTGTAAGGGTATGCTCACACGGCGTCCTGCGGCGCGTACCCGTGTGTGGTGCAAGACGCCGTGTGTTTAGAAGAACGCGCTGATCATTGACTTTCATTATCCTTGACGCGTATATGTCGACATGTCACTTCTTTCTGCCGGCATTCAATACATGGCAAAGAAGACAGCAAGTAATCATAGCTCTCTATGAGAGCTATGATTACTGTCATTATAGGGCGTATTTCGGGGCGCATTGCAGCGCAATTACGCCCCAAAAAACGTCCTGAAATAAGCCATGTGAACATAGCCTAACTACAATGTTTGCGTTATATTACTATTACCTAAATACTATTAATTTTTATAGCTACTATTGCTATAGTCTGAGATGCATAACCGTTTTCTTATACAATAATAAGACATTAGGAGCGACATGTATGAAAGGACTGCACCAGTTTTGTGGTATACTTTGAACCAAAAAACTGTTGTAGCCCTGTCCAACAGATCTATGAATAGCTGGACGCCAAAACTTGGCACTGGCTGCACTAGACACAACACTTTTAAATTCTGCAGATGCACTAAAGTTTGGTGCAAAACTGTCATACCAATCCATACCATGGCTAAAACAAATTTTGCCGCATAACACTCCTTCATAAATACTATCATTTTCTACACTCCCTTATATTGATATGTAACTGGCGTGTCGGCGCCAAGTTTCATACATGTTGCTCCAGGTTCTTTTTGTTATGGTTTTTGTCTCCTTCAGTTTCTGAAACTAGAGTAGAACGAAACCCACTACGGCAACTTTTCCTCCTTGCCATGACGGTGACAAAGACATGTTTGTTGGATGATCATGAAATGGTGACTTGGGGTGACTGTGCAGTGAGACTCCTTGTACAAGTGCAGTTAAAACAGGAGTTGGAACTGAGAGAACTTATACTGGAGCTATCTAAAGGGGTGAGACATTTTTAGTATCTATTGCTCATTTTATTGGTGTACATTGAGAAAAGTGAACAGGTCACTCTCTTGGTCAATTGTAATAACTTGGTAGTAGGATTGTATTATAGCCGCATAAACCAGGTGCTGCTATATGGAGACTCCTCAATCTCCCTTCAATAAGTTAAAAACTGAGCTAGCAGATTATATTTCAACGTGGTATCAAAATTTATTAAAAAGTCTCAAAAACACGAAACTCCAAATAGTTACAAATTTGTTACTTGCGATTATATTGGCTCACGTCCCGTGATTAGCCTACTCCTAATGGAGAAGCCACACTATGCTTTCAATTACATGATTTTGTGACGTACTACATGAATGCCGCTTTCTATGGACGTGAGCCAACATAATCGCAAGTAACAAATTTGTAACTATTTGGAGTTTTGTGTTTTTGAGACTTTTTAATAAATTTTGATACCATGTTGAAATATAATCTGCCACCTCCGTTTTTCACTCTCTTGGTCAGGCACTGTACATGAACAAGAGATAGTGAATCCTGCATGTTGGTAAAAATTGATTTCCAGTTTTCTTCTTGAACATAAAAAAGTAAAAAAAAAGTGTCAAAAAGTGGCCTATGAAATGTTTTTTGTATGAATGAACAGTCCTGGTTGTTTGCACCTGTTATTATTACAACATGTTTTTGCAGAGCTACATTTACACCATGTCATAATCTGGAAATGTGTCATGATATGTCACACTGCCATCCCTTTCAAATGCATTAGTATAAAGTGACTGCTAAGTACCAGGAAAAGATAAGAATGTGAAACATTGTAGTTGCTTGTACCTAAGAGACAGCCTAATCAGCTGCTTAAGGCCCTTGAAGGAGGCCAAGCTCAGGTGTGCCCCATTTCTCTTTCCTATAATCATTTAGAACACAGAATCCTTACAAGCGCCAAATTAAACCATAAGACAGGAACCTCTCTTGAAGCTCAAAAGGGTAATGTTACTAATTAGGCAGAGGCTCTATGTGGTGTGTGGAGACTTGATTGCTCCATTGAAATCTAGATATATTCTAAAAGGGTCATGAGAAAATAGCTGGGACTCCATAGCGCCACCTATTGGATATAGCATTTCTCAAGTCACATCCGACTCACTGAGCCTTGCAATGTGAAAGGGACTAATGCCATGCTAGTAAGTTCATCTAAATACATCTGTTTTGGGGTGTTTGCCCCTCATCAGTGAAAAGTAGTATACTGGCTTGCTAGGCGATTAGCTCTAGATGTTGATCTCAAAGGGTGATGTTACTCATAAGGGAGAGGTACCATGTGGAGACTTATATGCATTGATCGCTCCACTGAAATTTAAATATATTCTTTAAGGCTCATGGGAGGAGAGCTAGAACTCTGCAGCGCCCTCTGTTGGATGTAGCATTCTTCAAGTTACATCAGACTCACTGAGTCTTGCAATTTGAAAGAGCTTAATACTATGGTAGTTGGAGAAGCTTCATCTAAAGCCTCTCACATAGCTAGCTAGAATTCTACTCTGCATTGATAAGGGACAAAACACCACTAAACAGCTATATGCAGATGAAGTAACTAGCATGGAATTAATTGTGTCCTCATTACAAGGCTCAGTGAGTTGAATATGACTTGAGAAACGCTACATCCAATAGATGGTGCTGGAGAGTTCCAACTCTTTTCCCATAAGTCTTTTAGATGATGATGATGATAATGATACAGCATGAACTAACATGAGGAGGTAGATCATTAAGATTTTTACAGTGTGTCTTGTAGCTTATGTAAGCTTCTCACTATAAAATATCTTATTTTCATTTTCAGTAAGTCATAAAATTTCTAATTATGTTTCTAAAAATTTTTAGGTTGATAAGGATGATCAGAGTGGTCAGCAGATGAAAGAACTTGACCTACAAGGAAATGATCCCGTGTCATACCTTATACACTTGCTACAACCCATCACACCCAAAGAGCAGTTTAGTTTAGAGCAGTTTAAAGCTGAGGTAAGAAGTTTCATTTTTTATTCAATGTAAATGGTAGAGCCTCATAAAATGTCTATTTTTATGAACTCTCTGTATTGTTCAGCTTGCCTCTAACCTAGAATGCACCAAATTACGTGAAGTAATAGAAAACAACAATATAATAGAGGTATCTGGCAATCAAGGAATGATGGTCACTAAGAAACAAGAAGAAAGCAAGGCATATCTAAATAACAACAATGCCACTACTGCTGATCAAGATTCTTTGAAAAATAGTGATGTTCAAATAAAAAGACAAGAAGAATGTTCTATCAGGGAAAAAACCCAGGAGAAAATACACCAAAGACAAATGCTTATGGTTTCCTCAATGTTAAAAGAACATGAAAAAGAACAAGGACACCAATGGGAAAGTGGTAGGAAAAACAGAAATGTACTGGTTGAAACACCATTCAAGGGTCCAGGAAGGGAAACAAGTCAAGTGGCATCATTAATACAGAATGAAGAATGTGGAGAAACAAAACATAAACATGTTGAAGAGGTAGGATTGTTAGTTTGGACTTGGTGACTTTCTAGTTTGTGTGTGTTGATAGAATAAGTAGTATTTCATCATCGAGTAGAGGCTTAATTAGTATAAATGGAATGAAACATCAAGAAGTGAGCTCAAGATACGGAGATTGTTTAATGTGATCTCTACTCTATCACTTGTGTTTATTCTCCTTCTCCATGGCCTCTCAGCAAACTATATGTCATTATTCTTTGCCTCCTGTCATCCAACATACTCAATGCTTTAGTTCTTTTTTAAAATAGATATGTGCCCCATAGAAACTACCATAAGCACACCCATGGGACAGAGCTCTGGTTCTCAAAGTGTTTTTAAATACCTTTGCTTTAGAGAAATTGTATCTCCTGTTGATTTTATTTAACTTAAGGGCGCATCCCCGAGCACAGGACAAATACCGGCCGGTTTGCCGGCCAGTATTTGTCCTGTTTTGCGCCCGTCCCTATGGGGGGGGACGGCTTTTCTCCGCGATGAGCGGAGAAGAGCCCTCCCCACCTCCCATTGAGAAGCACAGATTCTGTCCGAAAACCAGACGGAAGATTGTGCTTCTACAATGTTTTGCCGCCGGACTACCGGCGGAAAAACCGTCCGACCGCAAAACCCGTGCAGTGGGGACTGCTGCACGGGTTTTCATAGAGCACAATTGTGCTCATTTTCGGCCGGTTTTTCAGGCGGTCTGAAAAAAACCGCAAACCGGCTGAAAAACCGGCCGAAAACCCTTGTCGTGGGGACATGCCCTATCGCCTCTATTAAACACCACCTCTCTGAGAAGACCACCGCCTTCATCTAAATTAAGTTTCTTGTGACAGATTGCAATTCTATCATTACACATACTTGTTATTTCTCCCAGAATGTCTTGAAGACTCATTGAAAAAGAGTTGGCAAGTCTGCCAAAACCCATTGGGATGGTGCAGGATCAGAAGTTGTGCCCCTACCACTTACAGCCGGAGTCAGCTGTAATGTACAACTGGATTCCCATTGCAGCAGTCGGGCCATTTAACCCCAGAGATGCCATGGTAGAGAGTGACTGTAGCATCTAGGTGGTTAACAGAGGAAAGGGACTCCCTCTGTCTTACATTCTGCACTGTACAAATGTGATCCCAAGGTTCCCATGGCTTCCATGTCCGCTGAAGGCTCAATAATGGCCTCCAGGTCTGCCTTGAATGAAGCCTATAAGACAAAGATAGGGTCTAATAGGCTGCCTGTCATGGCATAATATATAGCAATATGAAGTATAAACACAATATGCTAGTTCACCACTCCGGACTTTCCGGAAACCATTCCAGTCCACATGTATAATGCAAAGCATGGAGAAAAATCCAGAAGTAAGGACTAAGGGCGACATATATGAAGATCGGCGCGTCAGAGCGCCCGTTTTCACGGGATTTTTAGTGAAAGCGGCGCCTCATTTACGTCGGCGCCCGAGGTGCGCTCATACATGCAGTGTAAAGTGCGAGGCGCAGTGCGGAACTTAGGCACAGAAGGACTGTGCCTAACATGTATTACGATTCGAGACAGGCTGGAAAACAGCGAAAAATCATTAAACATGTTAGTGAATAGCAAAACGAGTTGTGTTGTCTTTCAAATGAATGAATGAAGATAAATATCAAAGTTGTCTATAAAAGGTTAAATGTATTGCAAAAGTTGATCATTTAAAATTAAAGGAAAAATATATAAGGTCGCAAAAGAAATAAATCTCAGCTCTCAGCTCCGTGAGACTTGGAGTATGATTCAAAAAATAATTTTTATCAAGTGTTATACATTCTCTGTAAAAGAGCTAAAACCTTCTAAAAACATACATCACTCAAATCACTAACAACACGTTTGTCGCCGTGACCGGCGCAACATCAGGAATTGGGATATTGAAAATTGCTGGGAAAGACAGTAATTCAAATTCTGTAAGCGCTTCTCATTGGTCGGCAGAAACCAGCCAATCACAAGAGGAGCGACAGTGACCTATTATAACCTATGGAGTAGTGTTGACCAATCAAAGGAAAAGGAGGGACAGTTCAAAATACAGTAAAAAATGAAGAAAAGAGCTGATGGGTGTAATGAACATAAACAAATAAAAATGAATTCAATTAGTTCATTTTTATTTGTTTATTTTCGTTACACCCATATTATTGTTCATTTTATATACAGATCTGTACAACTTCTTGAGTCTTATCATTTTATTTCTGCCATGTACAGTTTTATTATAGATTGCATTAGAAAACCCATAAGAGCGTCGCTCGCTCTCCCATTGGCCCAAATAATCACGCCTCTTTTAACTTAGCCAATCACAAACAGAGCTCTCTCTGCATTTCTTTTCCCCATAGAACTCTATGAGATAAGTAGCTCACCCACTGATTGGCTAAGCAGGACGAGCCCCTCTTCCCCCCCAACCAATCACAGTACTAGAATATTTCCCATAGACAGTAATAACTTTTAGGTCGCCCTTCTATCGCGCCCTTTTAGATACACTCAAAATCGACGCACTACATATGATTGGTGGATTTATATCTGCCGCCTGGTCTCAACCAATCAGTTCATCCATATCTCTTCTATGAGAAATTATTATACATATACTTTACATTGCCCCGATCTCTACATAGACTACAATGGGACAAAGTAGCTCGCGCTCTGATTGGCCGTGATAGCCAAGCCCCCGCTAGTTCAACCAATCAGCTCTTTTCTGATTTTTTTACTGTATTTTAAACTTTCCCGCCTTTTCATTTGATTGGTCAATACTACTCCATAGGTTATAATGGGTCACTGTCGCTCCTATTCTGATTGATTGGTTGGTTTCTGCCGACCAATGAGAAGCGCTTACAGAATATGAATTACAGTCTTTCCCGGCAATTTCCAATATCCCAATTCCTGATGTTGTGCCAGTCACGGCGACGAACACGTTGTTAGTGATTTGAGTGATGTATTTTTTTAGAAGGTTTTAGCTCTTTCTCAGATAATGTTTTACATCTAATAAAAACGATTTTTGGAATCATACTCCATGTCTCACGGAGCTTAGATTTATTTCTTTTGCGATCTTATATATTTTTCCTTTAATTTTAAATGATCCACTTTTTCAATCCATTTAATCGTTTTCAGACAACTTTGATATTTATCTTTATTAATGAAATAATTTTATAGACAACTCATTTTGATTATTGTACTGTTGTAACAGTCGACCTAGAGCACATTTTGCCCCATTACATTATGACCTAGCTTCACTTTGCCTCCTCCGGCTCAGGTAGACCACCTTCAACTAGGTCTGCCTGTCGGAGCTGGAATGCGCCTCACTTTGCCGACCGGCATTCATACATGCATCGGAGTATTCGAATGTGGTGCATCCCGCCCCAGAATGCCCACACCGCTCCATTGCACGCTCCTTCATGTTAGGTGCATCCGAAAGTGGCGAAATGAAGAGAAACTGAGAAAGCATGGCCACTTCTCCATTTTTAGCCAAGAGTTTTGTTTATTTGTTCAAGATAGGTGCAGGTCCTAGGTGCACCTATGGGACCCAAACCTATCTCATATTGATGGCATATCCTATCCATATGTTATCAATATGTAAGATGAGCAAACCCTCTAATGAAAATGATGTGCACTAGCATTAATAAAGAGAGACACATCTATTGTATGCCATATCAGTTGATTGGTTCTTCATTTGTAGGCCCCTTCGGATGAACTAGCTTTATCGGTTATGGAAGCTACAGAGAATTTAATAGCAGGCTTAATGACACTTAAAGCAAAAGTAGAAGAAGTCTATATGAAAAGAGGAACAGATCAACATTCATGCTCTAGGCCGGCAGGGAGTGACACAGAAGCTGTAAGTGTTTAATACTGGGAAGACCATGGAAGTAAAATCAAAATAAAGATATGAACGTGCATAGTTTTGTGCAGTTTTCATAAAATATTTGTGTCTGCTTTCTTGTCCCACTAATAGTTTTTACTTTCATCTCAGATCTATAAATCTTCTGCCTAGACCACTTTCCATGTCATATCCTCCATTCTTATCATTAATATTATTATTGGAAGGAAATTTTGATTTACAAAAATATGAATGTGGTTATGATTTGGAAATATAAGACCTGTTGTATTTTAATGTCAAACAAAATGTTATCAGTCTTGATATAGTGTGATTTACTTTAAAAACCAAGCTCATTACTTATAGGCGAGCCTGACAGTAAATGTTTCTCTGTGCTGTCTGATCAAAATCTAACAAGCAGCACCTATATCTAGCAGTGTGACTACATGTTCTATGGGAGTCAGGCACAAGACATGCTGTTCTGTATACGCTGAATTGAAGTCATGCCCACTTGCTGTACTGTGTGATGCTCTTTCACCGACTTATAGTTCTGGAGACTAGCGCATAAAGCCTCATTAACAACTAGTGGGCCACAAAGAATCAATTGCACGGGTGAGACCTAGACACAGAAGTTAAACACTGTCCATCAGAATACCATAAAGATACCTCCACGTGGCAATGGTTTTTCAGTCAGTTTTTCAGATGGTTTTCGGATTTGAAAACCGACTGTCAACCATCCCCATAGACTTTACTAGAAAATCTGTCCAGTAGTCTACACTGCACTGTTTTCCTACTGGGTGGAATTTCACACTGCCGATGTTCCAAAAAATTTAGAATATGCACAATCTTCCGTCCGGTTTTTGGACGGCTGGTGTGCTCTTCAGTGGTTAAGGGGAATGGATGAATTCACAAACAGCGGACAGAACCATCTCCCAAAATTATGATAAAATACCGTCCGGATTCTTAAGCAGAATCCAACCAGCGTTTTACAACTGCTGTTTGGCCTACCCTAACAATTTATTCTGATATATACCACGGCGCCGTGACAGGCCATAGAGTTCAAAAGGGCAGATGCAGCCTTTTAAATAAATAAAAAATGAGATGTGAATGAGGGATATTACACTGTGGTGTAGTGAGATTATTACAAGCTGGTCAGACTATACAGAGAACATTATACTGCAGGCCCAATAAAGAAAAGCAAGATTTGTAAAGTTAGTGCTAAAATCATGCTTTAATTGGGATTTAATTGAAACTCTTTATTAAAAATGGTTATACATGTAGGATCATTTTTTTTATATCAGTTCTGAATACATTGCCATTTACAAGATCTGCAAGCCAATGTGTGAGTTGATGAGTGATGTACAGTGGTTTATGACCCATACATTGCAAAATAAGGCTTATTAGCCTAGCTTCCAGGGCTTAAGTGTCCGCCTAGTCTAGGATGATGATGACAGTAATAATAATAATAATCATTATTTATGTAGCCCTAACATATTCACAGTCACGTACAGTAGCTGTAGGTTGGGACCCCAGATCGCAATCTGATTAATTACCATTTACTAAACTATTATATGAAATGAGAATGTTGAATTCTTGTGGTTGTGCCATATCATTGCAAACAGAAGTTTATATGACTACTCTGTGACAAAGTTTATTTAAGATATTTGAGTTGAGTTTATGTTGACCAGTTTACCCCATTTAGATTTTGCCTTATTTCAGTGCATGGTCTAATGTAACCATTGTGGCCATTACTGTTTTGGTACATACAATAGGTAATCAAGCTTACAACTAATCACAGAAATAAGATATTATTTCATGCTCTGTCAGAAATGTATGTTTAGTATTGTTGCTATGCTTCATATGCTTTCTGTGATGCCAAAGATGGGGATGAATATACAGACAGAACATATAACAATGGAAAAGCCCCCTTTGGAAAATACCAGAAAAACTATGTTACCTAACAATACAGACAACTCAAATATTGTCTGTTCCATTGACGGGGAGCTTCTCAACAAAAAAGATGTAGCAAAAATGGGGGAATTAGATAAAAGATCCATTTTATGTGGAGAAGGAAAAGAAAGACAAGAAGGAGAATTCTGTGGAAGACACAAAGAAACAGCAGAAGACGAACATTTTGGCATGAAGGACAAATTACAACTATCCTATGATGAGAAAATGTATACAAATAAGCCATTTGGTGGTGAAATGAAGTCCAACATCCCCGGTGCCTCTTTACACGTAAGTACACACAATCTTGTAAGTAAATACAATCATAAAGAATTTAACAGTGAATTTTTCTTTCTTTTTTAAACACTTTTAATTGGCATCAGACAGTGAGTAACAGTAAATATAATACCAAAGTAGAAGTTCATGCAGGCATGTAAACTTGTGTATCCAGTGCATGAAGGCTGTTGGAGGTGTAGCTTGGAGTGGTCATGGTAGAATTATCAACTATTCATTTGTAAACATAGTATTCAATGTATTTTGTATCCCACTTAAAATAGCTTTAATATATGTACAATAATTATTACAGACTTCACCTGACAATTTGTCCTCAAGTGTTTTGGAAGCTGCAGAAAGCCTCATTGTAAGCCTAAGGGCTCTTAAAGAAGAAATTGGCCATTATGTTCAATCCCAGCTGACAGAACACAATAGAGAACCAATTATGGAGAAAGATTTTGTGGAGCAAAGGGTTACTGGGTTTGCTTCCAGAAGAGACAGTGAGAGCAAGGCATTTTCATCCTCAGTAAATACAAATGTTGAAAATCTAAAAGACAGCGTAATTGATGATGGAAGGTACTTTCTTGTTCCAAAAAATATCTATCTTTCTATCTATCTATCTATCTATCTATCTATCTATCTATCTATCTATCTATCTATCTGTCCATCTGACTATCTAATTTGATCTATTCATCTTCCCATCCATCCATTCATATATACAGTATCTCACAAAAGTCAGTACACCCCTCAAATTTCTATAGATAATGTATTATATCTAATGATGAGACAACACTGAAAATGAAAATGGACAAATTGTGCCCAATTTGCCATTTTCCCTCAATGATGTGATTTATTAGTGCTACAAGGTTTCATGTGTACAACGCCAAACACAAAAACACTAACCCAAATAAAAATTACAAATATATTTTATTAAACAAATATAACAATACACAAATGCAAATAGAAAGACGGTGCTGGATAACTGAAGAATAACTGCTGGAAAGTAAGCCTCAATATAAGTAAATACACAATCTTATAATGTTAGTAGAAACAATACATAAACATGTAAAGCAAATACAATTACCCCACAGTGTGTAAGTAAGTAAGCATAAATTTCAACTAACAAAGAAACAAAAGTTATATAACATTACATAATGGGTAAATACAGAGCAGCAGCACAAGAGTACACCCAACGCGTGTTTCGCTGAAGCTTCACCGAAACGCGCTTTGGGTGTACTCTTGTGCTGCTGGTCTGTATTTACCCATTACGTAATATTATATAACTTTTGTTTCTTTATTTATTAGGTGAAATTTATGCTTACTTGCTTTACTTACGCACTGTGAGGGTAGTTTTATTTGCTTTATATGTTAATGTATTGTTTCTACTAACATTATAAGGTTGTGTATTTCCTTACATTGGGGCTCACTCTCCAGCAGTTACTCTTCAGTTATCCAGCACTGTCTTTTTATTTGCTTTTGTGTATTGTTATATTTGCTTAATAAAATATATTTGTAATTTTTATTTGGGTTAGTGTTTTTGTGTGTGGCGTTGTAGGTTATTTACCACTTCCCTTTTTGTTTTTGTTGATTTATTGGCCCTATTTTCATTGGCGGTTATAAGGTTTCATGTGTGAATGGGGGCAGGTGTGTTAAATTTGGTGTTCTTGCTCTTACACTCTCTCATACTGGTCACTGGAAGTTCAACATGGCACCTCATGGCAAAGAACTCTCTGGGGATCTAAAAAAAAGAATTGTTGCTTTACATAAAGATGACCTACACTATAAGAAGATTGTCAGCACACTGAAACTGAGCTGCAGCATGATGGCCAAGACCACACAGCAGTTTATCAAGACAGGTTCCACTCAGAATGGGTCTCTCATGGTTGACCAAAAAGGTTGAATGCACATGCTAAGCATCATATCCAGAGACTGTCTTTTCCAAATAGACATATGCATGCTGCGAGCATTGCTGTAGAGGTTACAGGGTTGAAGAGTCAGCATGTCGGTGCTCAAACCATATACCACACACTGCATCAAATTGGTCTGCATGGCTGTCATCCCAGAAGGAAGCATCTTCAAAAGATGAATTTAATGAATCATCCACCTTTATATAAGTCTTTCCACCAGAAGTTTACGCCCAAATTAGGGGCCCCAACCCCAACAAAGCACATTTATAGTACTCCATTCAGGTTGCCAACAGGTATTGCATGAGACTTCAATTTGAAAAAAACTTTAATGCTCCACAAACTTATAATGATAGTTCATAATATAATAGCATATGAATGGGAATCCAGTTTTATGTATAGATGACTGCAGATTTTATGTGTGGCATTATTGCTTGACTTATCTATATGTATAGTCATTGGGGCTGATGCTCCATTTGCTTTACTATAGATGGGTGAAGCCTTCTACTCTAAGCTTTGAGAGAGGGCCATCTTTGAGTTCCGCCCTGGCATAAACCTACTGTGGTAGTCATGATGTTACCTGAGCTGAGGACATTGACTCTTATGTGCCGATGGAAGCTACTAACTGCAAATTGTGCTATATATATGTTGCTTTACTAACAATGTTTCATATGCTATCATATTACTAACTATTATTATAAGTTTGTGGAGCATTAAAGTTTTTTGCACTGAGAAGTTTGATGCGATACCTGTTGGTGACCTGATGATGCACAGGACAGCCCACAAACAGTTTGCTGAAGACAAGCAGACTAAGGACATGGATTACTGGAACCATGTCCTGTGGTCTGATGAGACCAAGATAAACTTATTTGGTTTAGATGGTGTCAAGCGTGTATGGCAACAACCATTTAAGGAGTACAAAGATGAGTGTGTCTTTCCTACAGTCAAGCATGGTGGTGGGAGTGTCATGGTTTGTTGCTGCATGAGTGCTGTTGACTGTGGGGAGCTACAGTTGAGGTAACCATGAATGCTAAGATGTACTGTGACATACTGAAGCAAAGCATGTCCCCCTACCTTCAGTTTTTCAACATGATAAGGACCCCAAACACCCCTCCAAGGGGACCACTGCCTTTGCTAAAGAAAATGAGGGTAAAGGTGCTGGACTGGCCAAGCATGTCTCCAGACCTAAACCCTATTGAACATCTGTGGGGTATCCTCAAATAGAAGGTGAAGGAGCACAACATCCACCAGCTCTGTGATGTCGTCATGGAGGAGTGGAAGAGGATTCCAGTGGCTGCAGCCTGTGAAGCTCTAGTGAACTCCATGCCCAAGAGCATTAAGGCAATGCTTGAAAATAATAGCGGCCACACAAAATATTGACACTTTGGGCACACTTTGTCCATTTCCACTTAGGGGTGTATTTCCTTTTGTTGCTAGCGGTTTAAATATTGATGACTGTGTGTTGAGTTATTTTGAGGGCACCCAACATTTACACTGTTATACAAGCTATACACTGACTACTTTACATTGTATCAAAGTGTCATATTTTCAGTGTTGTCCAATGAATAGATACAATACAATATTTACAGAAATGTGAGGGTGTACTCACTTTTGTTAAATAATGTATATTGATAGATTATAGTTAGTTAAAACACGGTTGCTAAAGGATATTAATGTATGTAAGTTTATGTTATTTTAGCTTAGGTGCACAGTCTGACCTTGTTCCTGGTCAACTGACAAGAGAAATTTCCTGGGAACTGCATCCTCAATGTTCTCGAGGCTGTAGCCATGCTAGGCTTTTGGGTTCTGAAGTCAGAAGAGAACATCTTTCAGGGGAAGAGATAACAGGAACAGATTGTGTAAGTAATAGAAAAATTAAGAGGTGCTCATAAACTGGAAGAGATTGGCCTATAAATATGGAGAAGTCCATTAAAAGATATTAGTTTATAATAAGAGTCATTTTTTACAGTCTGCTGTGTCAGAAAGAACATCATCACCATCAGATGATAAAAAAGAATCTCTAAACAATGGATTAAAGTGTTTAGATGAGAAAACAAAACCATCATTGCCAGAACCCTTGGCTCAAAGAGAGGAAAGAGCTGCAGACACAGAATACATATCACAGGCAAGTGAAGAGAAAAATCAGTCCGACTGTCATCAAGATGATCAGAAGGGTCCACTGGCAGAGGAAGTGGAATGTGGTGAAAACAGCAGCACAACATTAAGAGAAAGTGGAGAGAATATAATGGACAGCTCATCAGAGGATAGCTCTACTGAGCAGGTAAATATACAATTAGTGCTGAGCGACTCTTTTTGAAAAGACTAAATTGTGGCAACTAAAAGGTATATTGACGGACTCATGTGAAGCTCAAAACTACAAAACTTTCCCATCATCTCCAAAACGAAGACGCATGCTGCAACAAAACTTTCCCAAACTATGAAATACAATTCAGAACGGCTAAATGTGAAATAATTTCGACTTTGAAAAAAAAGTCTGTTGCAGATGTTAAAGATTTAAATACCATTTCATAGTTACCTTCAAAAATAGAAGTAGTTTTCTCACCATACAGTTTCACAGAGCCACAGCCAACTTTATACGCACACTTCCCGTCATGATTGACAAATCAGCTCTGCTGTCCCTAGCTATTCCTGTTACAATGAGATGACTGCAGGAGATTTATAAAGTGTACCATACAAGGCTGCAGAGCTCTAAAGAGGGAAAGCTCTCATTTAGTTAGGTAAACAAACTCCTAGGGATAAGACTCGGCAAGGAGTGACTCACCATGGTCAAACTGACTGATTGATGGAAGCTTGGACTAATGAGAGATAAGAGAGAACAGAGTGAGGTGTTGAGAGATGGTCTGTAAC
Source organism: Phyllomedusa bahiana (assembly GCA_025379985.1). Taxonomy (NCBI): domain Eukaryota; kingdom Metazoa; phylum Chordata; class Amphibia; order Anura; family Hylidae; genus Phyllomedusa; species Phyllomedusa bahiana. The sequence continues at coordinate 34,523 of JAODAL010038368.1, forward strand.
TAGAGAAACTTGTGCTCTAAGAGAAGATAAAATCTTCTTTATCTCCTGACCAAAGCAAAATCAAAACAACAATGTATTTGGTAATAGTCTTAATTTACCTTTCCCTACATGTTAAAAGCTAATCATTGTAGTTATAAAATCCCTGTAATAATTCACATTTCATTTGCCAGTCAACTGAACCGCAGTCTTATTTCCCTTTCTGTTAGTCTGACACTGATGATTTTAGATAGCCACTTGAGTGACTCGTCTTTCACAGTAAATTGTTTTTTATAGACTGTCACGGATGCCCCTGCGACCCTCATCCTGGGCGCATCTGTGCCCCGATGCCGAGCGGCGCCCGTCCCTTACGTCGGGTTGAGGGTCCGCTCGCCCTCCTGCCGGTGCCCAAGTCCACTTACCCAGCCACGCTCCTCTCTGTCCGTCTCTGTCCCGCGGCGCGCGCGGCCCCGCTCCCTAGGATGAGCACGCGCCGGCAGTGTGAAATTTAAAGGGACAGTGCACCGGTAATTGGCCATTACTGGACACTGCTCCTATTTAAAGCCGGCCTCTTCCTGGTAACCCTGACAGATCTTTAGTGCCCTTTGCCTATTGAGAAAGTGTTCCAGAAGCCTTGTCTTGATTATCGTGTACCGAACCGCTTGCCTACGTTTATTGACCACGAACCTCTGCCGCCTGCCCTGACAGTCCTGCCTGTCCCCGACTACAAGCCTGCCTGACGAAACTGTACCTCGCCTACCCTTGGCCGCCACCGCAAGCAAGTTCCGCCAGTGGAAGCGACCTGGTAGACTCCCGCCGCAGCAAGTCCATCCCGCTTTGCGGCGGGCTCTGGTGAATACCGAGACCTACTTAGATTCCGCTCCCTGGTGTGGGCTTCCACCATCGCTTGCGGTGGTCCAGCGGATCCACTACCGCTGACCGTTACAGTAAGATCTGGCCATGGATCCCGCCAAGGTGTCTTTACCGAGCATCTCCAACATCACCACCGTCGTGGTCAAGCAATCGAAACAGATCGCGCAGCAAGCACAGCAGCTCGATCAGCTCTCCTCTATGATGCAGCAGCTCATCGCCACTCAGCAGCAGCAGTCGGTCGCAGTGCTTCCTCCCATGGCAGTCGCTCCAGTCGGCCCCAAACTCCGGTTGTCCATACCGACAAAGTTTGACGGGGACCCCAAGGCCTGCAGGAGCTTCATCACCCAGTGCTCCCTTCATGTGGAACTTATGGCTGGTCAGTTCCCTTCGGAAAGATACAAGGTTGCCTTCGTGGTCAGTCTTCTCTCTGGGAAATCCCTGGCCTCGGCGCCTCCACTCTGGGAACGAGGCGATCCGGTCACAGCTGATCTGGTGACATTTCTACAGGAGTTCCGTAGTGTCTTCGAAGAGCCTGCCCGCGCTTCATCTGCTGAAACCGCCCTGTTGAACCTGCGGCAGGGAAACTCCTCTGTGGGTGACTACTCCGTGTAATTCCGCACACTAGCATCGGAATTGACTTAGAACGATGCTGCATTGTGCGCCACGTTCAAGAAAGGCCTCTCTAGCCAGATTTAAAGGGTGCCCCCTTTTACCCCGGGTTTCCCCCTTCTTTTATTAAGTGAGTCTTCCATTTGGCAAACGGGTTGTTTTCCGTTTAACGGAAAGGGGCTTTGGGGGTTTCCCCCAAGAGCAGGAAAACCCGTTGAAAAACGTGTTACCTCGTCTTGCACCGGTGGTTTTTTAGGCCCCCACTGCCCCCCTTTCCCGGCCCGCCCTTTTTAAAAGGCCAAGCAAGTGGAAAAGTGCCCCCCCGACTCCGGGAGGGGAAATTAAAAGCGGGTAAAGGGGAAACCCCCATGTCCTTTTACTGCAGCAACCCTGCATTTCCTCAGGGGTTGCCCCGCTCTTTTCCATGGGGGTCCAGGGGGAACGAGCGCCCTAGGTACGTGGGGGGCCCTCCCCTTTGGGGGGGGGGCAGTCTTTTCTCCCCGTTTGAACTTTTCCCTCCTGGTCGGCATGAAGGGGTGGGATCCCCTTTTAAAACTTCCCGCTTCTTGGACTTGGTTCGGTGGAAAACTTTTGGACGCTGCCCTGGGGTTTTTTAAACCAATCTTTCCCCTGGTTCCCCCGGAGAAAACTCCCGGCCACTCCTCTGTCGTGGAGAGATCCTAGCGATCCAGTTCGTTACCGTTTCGGGGCCATTGTCCCTTTTAAAATAGGGGCCCTTCATAAAGAGGGGCTGGGCGTTCCCATGTGTTTCCCGGTCTTCCTAGCCCATACTTCTGGGGCTTCCCTGGCTGCGCGCCATGCCCCGTGCTCGACTTTACAGACGGGCGAAGTTTTTCCGGTGGGGGCCAGAAATGTGGGTTTTTGCTGGGGGGGTGGGACCTCGTCCGTGTTACCCCTTCTCCGGGGACCACTAAACCCCTTTGGGGGGTTTCCCGACCCTATTTAAGAGTATTTTGAAAGTCTTCTCCGAGAAGCAAGCGGGGGGACCTTGCCTCCACATCGTCCATATGATTTCCCGATTGCCTAATGCCCCCCAGTACCAGTCCTCCCCGGGGCGGGGTCTACCCCTTGTCGTTTATGAGACACAAGCCATGTCGGAGTACATTCGGGAGAATCTCCAGAAGGGGTTTATACGAAAGTCCTCCTCCCCCACGGGGGCGGGATTCTTCTTCGTGGAGAAGAAGGACGGTACCTTACAGCCCTGCATCGATTACCGGGGTCTTAACAAGATCACAGTGAAAAACCGGTACCCTCTGCCGTTGATCACGGAGCTCTTTGACCGTCTACGGGGTGCAAAGATCTTCTCCAAGCTGGATTTGAGAGGGGCCTACAATTTGGTCCGAATCCGCAAGGGCGACGAGTGGAAGACGGCCTTTAACACCAGGGACGGGCACTTTGAGTACCTGGTCATGCCTTTTGGACTGTGTAATGCATCGACCGTCTTCCAGGAGTTTGTGAATGACATCTTCAGGGATCTTCTGTATACCTGTGTCGTGGTCTACCTGGACGACATCTTAATATACTCTCCTGATCTTGAGACTCATCGTCTCCACGTACGCCAAGTGCTGCAGCGCCTACGAGCTAACCACCTGTATGCCCAGCTAGGGAAGTGCCTCTTCCACCAAGTCAGCCTTCCATTTCTGGGCTATATTATCTTGGACCAAGGTCTACGGATGGACCCAGCCAAGTTGTCGTCTGTATTGCAATGGCCACGCCCAGTGGGCCTTCGGGCCATACAGCGGTTCCTAGGTTTCTGCAATTTTTACCGGCAGTTCATTCCGCACTTCTCCACGCTGGTGGCTCCCATTGTGGCTCTTACGAAGAAAAACGCTAATCCACGCAGCTGGCCTTCCGAGGCCGAGGAAGCGTTCTCCAAACTAAAGACTGCCTTTGCCTCTGCCTCCTGTCGGACAGACCCCAAAAACCCCCCTTTCTGTTGAAGTAGAGCCTCTTTGGGTGGGAGTGGGCATCCTCAGCAAAGGGGGCCCCCCAAGGGCAAAACGGCCCTTGGGGTTTTCTTTTTAAGTCTTTTTCACGGCAGAGAAGAATTCCCTCGGAGCCCGGGAAAATTATTGCCTTTAAAAATGGCTCTGGGGGAAATGGCGTATTGGGGAAAGGGTGCCGGATCCCTTTGGTATTACTGGATCCAAGAACCCCCAGTCCCAGGGCCCAGGACTAAATCCACGCCGTAGGTGGTCGTTTTCTTCTCCTGCTTTAATTTTCCCGATTCACTTCTGCCTCCAAAAAAAGAACGTAGGCTGATGCCCTTTCCCGTGCCTCCTGTGGTGGGGGAAGAAGCGACCCCCGGGCCATAATTCCCCCGGAAGCCTTATCCCCGAAGCCCCCTGTGACCTCCGGAAACGTCCCCCCGGGGGAAAGACATATGCCCGTCCTGGCTCGTAGGGACCCTGAAGTGGGGGCACTGCTCGCTGGTGGGGGATCCGGTGCTGAAAGACGTTTCTCCTGATCTCTGGTTCTTTGGTGGCAGGACCCGCTAAATTGTCAAGGGTTCTCCAGGCGTGTACCCCCTGTGCCCAACAAAGGGTCCTGTCCAAGGGCGGGGCTCTTGCACCCAACTGCCCCTCCCTACGCAACCATGGATCACGGGCGTGGACTTCATAACCGACTACCCCGTTTGGTAAAAGCGTTGTTTGGGGTGGGCACAGATCGGTTTCCAAAATGGCACTTTTTTCCCTTTGCCAGGCCTGCCTTTGCCCGAGTGGCGGCTATTTTTTTCCACATTTTGTCGCACGGTCCCCTCTGCAAAACGTTCGGATCGGGGGGGGCGTTCGTTTTTAAATTTTTTTGTTCTCAACTCCAGGTAAAGTCGATTTCCTCGGTTACCCCCCCGACGAATGGCCAAAGGTAGAGAGAGTTAATGGTTCTGGGGTGTTACCTGCGCCATTTCGTTTTGGCTCGGCGATGTGGGCCAACTTTCTTCCCTGGGCAGAATTTTCATATAAATTCCCTTTGTCAAAAGGTCGGGGGTTCCCTTTTACGTTTTGGGACCCGCCGCTCCCCGCCCACCTTTCCCGCAGCTCTCATTGAGGTTCCCAGTGCCGAACCCCTGGGGCCAGGACTTTGGACCCTTTTGGTCCCTGACCCCCCAATCCCTGCTTTTGGTTTTTTAGGGCCCATGAAAGGGGCAAAACAGAAAAGAAAAACCCTCCCCTGTTTTTTTCCCCGGGGTCAAGGTGGGTGTCGGCCCGAAAAAGTCCTCCTCCCAAATCCCCAACTACAAATGGGGGCCCGCTTTGTGGGGCCTTTTGAGGTCCCTTAAAAACCCTAAACCCGGTTTGGGCC
>JAODAL010038369.1:0-39304 GCA_025379985.1 Phyllomedusa bahiana
GCCCGCCTCCCCGCACCTACGGATTCGATTTTGCACCACGCTGTACCCCGGCCGCCATCGCAAGCAAGTCACGTCAGGGTAACGACCTGGTAGCCTCACGCCGCAGCAAGACCATCCCGCTTTGCGGCGGGCTCTGGTGAAAACCGGGCTACTTAGACTTCCGTTCCCTGGCGTGGCTTAGCTATCATCGCTTGCGTTGGCCCACGGATCCACTCCTCCGTTACAATATATATATTAAATATATATATATATATATATATATATATATATATATATATATATATACAGTTGAAACCAGAAGTTTACATACACTAAAGTACATAAAAAGACACATATGCATGTTTTTCTCACTATCTGACATGAAATCAGAATGAACCTTTCCCGTTTTAGGTCAATTAGGATTACCAAAATTATTTATATTTGCCAAATGCCCGAATATTGAGAGAGAGAGAATTTTTTAAAGCATTTTTATTACTTCCTAAAAAGTCAAAAGTTTCCATACATTTCATTAGTATTTGGTAGCATTGCCCTTAAACAGTATGACTTGGGTCAGACATTTTGGACATCCTTCCACAAGCTTCTCACAATAGTTGGTAGGAAATTTGGCCCATTCTTTCTGACAGAACTGATGTAACTAAGCCATGTTTGTGGGTAGCCTTGCTCGCACCTGCTTTTTCAACTTTGCCCATACATTTTCAATAGGATTGAGATCAGGGCTTTGTGATGGCCATTCCAAAGCATTGACTTGGTTATCCTTAAGCCACTTCGTAACCAGTTTTGCAATATGCATCGGGTCATTGTCCATTTTTTAAGACCCATTTCTGCCCAAGTTTTAACTTTCTGGCTGATGTCTTGAGATGTTTCTTCAGTATTTTCACATAATCTTCTTTCCTCATGATGCCATCTATATTGTGAAGTGCACCAGTCCCTCTTGCAGCAAAATAATCCCACAACCTGATGCCACCCCCATGTTTCACAGTTGAGATGGTGTTCTTAAGCTTCCAAGCTTCTCAATTTTTACTCCAAATGTAACAATGGTCATTATGGCCAAATATTTCAATTTTGCACCCAAGAATGAACCAGACTTGTGCAAGTCCACAATTATCTTTCTGATATCTTGGCTGATTTATTCAGACTAGTAGAACAGTGTAAGCGAACAGTAAATAGTTCTAGCTTGATTAGAACCTCAAACTTTTGTGAGTTCGGTTCGAAGTTCTAATCAAGCTAGAACTTTGAACCCCATTAAAGTCTATGGGAGAAGAGGTTCTGGGTGAATTTTTATACCTATACGGGTGAGGAGAAGCTGTAATTACCATCCATAACAGTAATTTGGATACCTGGAACAACTTAGTGATGAAAATTTGGCTCTAAGAGTGACAGAAAAAAATTGAGAGGCTAAAATACTTCATTCCTTTCAATGGCTAACTGAAAAGATGAGGACAGCTTGCAAGCAGGAGCGTAGCTATAGGAGGTGCAGTGATAGCAGCTGCTACAGGGCCCTGCATTTTGAGGTAGCCCAAAGACCCCTTTGACACATAGGAGATTTGAAGACGGTGTGTTATACAATTACTGAACCCACAAAACTGCAAAAACAGAACTTTTGGGCACTGAGTATGATTTAGCAAATCCAAGCACTCTGTATGATATATATCAATGTATATAAGAGTTAGGCATTATGTGAGCCTGCAAATGTCACCAAATAACAGCTTCTGGGTGTGGGAAAGATGCAGCCAGCAAAACCAAACTCCCTAACTATTGATGTCTATGGTGTAGAAAATGCTATCTAGCTAAGAGCAGTCTTTACAGTACAGAGAGTGAGCTTAAAATGGTGTTCACAAGGCAATACATTGAAATATATACAACATGGTCATGTGATTTTAGCAGCCAAAGAGAGCCCTACACCTCAGTGATCATGTTTTGACATTTCTCTGTGCTCTGCACTGATTGGATGGCCATCAAAAGTGCAGAAAGCTGCTGAAAACGAAACTGAAAATGGCGTGCCGAACTAGAACTAGAACGAACATTAAAATGTCCGGTTCAGTTCGAGTTCTAAAATTTAAAGAAGTTCTAATAGAACTTTTCTAGAACAGTTCGATCAACACTGCTTCAGACTGTCTCATCATGCTACACACAGAAGTAGTGTGTTTCTGGTGTGCATTAAAAAAATACATCCACAGGTGTGTCTCTAACTCAAATGTTGCCAATTAATTTATTAGAAGGCTCCAAAGATATGAAATCATCATATGGGCAGTTTCAAATTGTTTAAAGGCATAGTAATCCTAGTGTAAGTAAACTTTTGACTTTGCAGAAAGTAATAAAAATTCCTTAAAAAATTCTCTTTACTCTGGCATTTGGCAAATATAAATAATTTTGTTGATCCTAATTCACCTAAATCCGGTAAGGTTTATTCTAATTTCATGTCAGATAGTAAGAAAAAGATGCAGTTGTGTCTTTTTTATATAGTGAATGTAAACTTCTGGTTTCCACTGTATATACAGGACATTTTTTTATTTTATTTTTTTTGCTTGCAGGTTATTCTGAATTTAATCTAGGCTATTAAATGCTTTATAAATTAAAACAGAGACAGACGCTGATGAAGCATCGAATTGTATCAAATCTGATAAGACCTACTTCAACATTAACAACTGCAGGTAATAATAATATGAACTGAAATGCTTGCTGATGAAAACATTGGCCCACATACAATATCGTGGTTGCACCAGGATAGAGCCATAAAATGACTTAGAAAGTGGTGCATTTTGGAGAAGCATTTTGCAGTGTGTTGCAAAGACATTTATTATGGGTTTGAGACAATTTTTCTGAGCACTCTGAAAAGGGGGATGTGACTTGGTTGGATGGTAGGCATGGCTTCGTGAGAAAGAGGCATGGCTAGACACATCTATAAAAGTACCAAAATTATTAAATTACATGAGCAACCATTTTAAATCTAGCACATTTTTATACTGCCTACTAGAGATGAGCGAATCAATTCTAAGGAAGTGGAATTCATTTAGAATTTCAGAAAAAATTAGATTCGAATGAAGCTGAAGTTCATGGCAATTCGTGGTAACGAATCTAAAATGGCCACGAGCACATGGCGTGACAGGGGGCAAAGAACTATGGGAGGAAGAAATGATATGTGCAGACAGGTAGCCAATCAACAGCCAGCCAGCATTTGTGATTTCACAGCCCTATAAATAGAAGAGCCATGATAAATTCTGCCACTTGTCACTGTGTCTCTTATGCACAAGCAGCACTAGATTGAACTCTGTGCAAAATACGTCCAATTTTCGAGTTACTGGGGTGAAATACTTTTCAAATACACAGGTGTGTGTCAAATACACACCTGTTCCTGAACCAGTGTTTTTTTTTTAATTTGGGATATTGCTATCTGTAGCAAAGAGTTAATTTTTTCACTTATTGTGGGGAACTCTGTGTCAAATGCAGTGTGTGTTTGTCTCCCTTTCACACATCTGAAATCCATCCAGTTCAGTCTGTAGGGATATTGCTATCTGCTTCGGCAGTAATTTTGTATTGACATCAATGATCTTTTTGACCTTCCTTTGATCTGTCAGTGTCCGCTTTCAATCGGTCAATAATCCATCACTATTGCTAACTTAAACAGGAGTTTATCCAAAAAAGAGATAACAAGTAAATGGAATATTTCAATGTCTTCAATGTATCCACTCCTGCTTTGGCTACCTAATCATCAGACAATCCTGATGCAAACAAAGGACCATATCATACTGGCCTTAAGGCTTCTCCGAAGACACAATCAGTTGTGTTTGTCCTTTTCATTCCATCTGACAGACTAAAAGAAGAGGAAAACCAAACATAGTGGCAATGTTATAGAGTGGTGGAGGGTGGAAACAGCATTAGAAAACCCCAGGGTGGTCGAGTGAGAGAGTGGTCAGTTGGCAGCAGCATGAGTAGTTTACAGAGTGGCAAAATGACAGATTGTGGAGGTGGCAGCAGCATTAGTAGGCCACGGAGTGGCACAATGACAGATTATGGAGGTGGCAGCAGCATGAGTAAACCACAGATTGGTACAATTACACAGTGCAGAGGTGGCGGCAGCAACAGCAGCAGCAGCATCAGGCCGGAGAGTGGCACAATGACATAATTTGAGATGGCGGCAGCTGGGTGACATAATGAGTAGTGTTGAGCGATTATTATCGACAAAGTTGAAATCGGCACGGTATTTACGTTGATCGGATTTTTTAGATCACGCGATAATTTAGGTTAAAATCTGTGCATAATCTATTAATATCGCGCTTCCTGTCATTTTGGCGGCCAGCAAATCAGCTTACAGAATAGAGCAGGGTGAGATGTGTGTGCGACGTCATGACTGGGATGTGTATGGTTGCGATTGGCTGGAAAAATCATATGACCTCGTTTTACATAGAACAGCCTTCCTGTTCATGATCAGTGTGTGTCAGCGTCTCTAGCAAGTAGGACGTGCGCTCTGCCTCTGTCCAAACAGCTCAGCAAACAGCTCAGCGAAATTATTCTATTTTTTCACAGAGACAGCTCTACTTTTAGCTGTGATCCTTAGACTTAGTTAGATCAGAGATTTGCAGTTTTTTAGGTATTTAAGCAAGAATTTTTAAAAGGGAGCATCTACCGCTGTAAAGTCACGGAGGAGTGTGGGGGGGAGGGCCGCGGGTGAACACAGACAAGCTCTATAAAGAATATGGATAAATTTTACAGCCAAAACTTTGTTTTAAGACATTGCATGCTTAATAAGGATATAGATCTTTTCTAGTAACTGCAGGTCTATTTGTTAGGTGCAAAACTCCACTTTTATTATCAGTATTTCATTTCAGATAGGTGTTCTTTTTCAATTTTGCCCAGTCCGCTTTGTTGATATAGCCACCTTGCAGTTAAATTTGAATCCAGCAATTTTGTAGTCACCACAGGTTGATTAGTGCCAAAAATACCTTTTTTTAACCGTATACATTTCAGAAAAGGTGTTTTTTTTCACTTTTGGTCAGTCAACTTTGGTTTATAAGCTACTTTGCATTTAAATTTGAATACAGCAATTTTGTAGTCACCACAGGTGAATAGATAGGTGCCAAAAATACCTTTTATTATCCCGTATATTTTTTCAGATTTCGTGTTTTTTTCACTGTGGGGCAGGCCAAACATTGTTTATAGAGCCACATTGCAGTTAAATTTTAATCCAGCAACTTTGTAGTCACCACAGGTGTACTGATAGGTGCCAAAAATACCTTTTTATTATCTGTATACATTTCAGATACGTGTTTATCTTTTTCACTTTTGGTCAGTCAAGCTTTCTTGATAGAGCACTTTTGCAGTTAAATTTGAATACAGCAATTTTGGTAGTCACCACAGGTGAATGATAGGTGCCAAAAATATCGTTTATTATCCGATCACATTTCAGACAGTGTTTTTTTCACTTTTGGTCCAGTCAAAAGCTTTGTTGATAAGGTACCTAGTAGTGTTTGAGCGATTATTATCGACAAATTTGAATCGGCACAGTTTTTAATGGCGATCGGATTTTTAGATCATGGCGATAATTGTAGTTTTTTAAATCATGTGCATCATCTATTAAGATCGCGCCTTTTTCGGCGCTTCCTGTACATTTTGGCGGACAGCAAATCGATTACAGAATGAGCAGGGTGAGAAATGTGTGTGTGAAACGTCATGACTGGATGTGTATGGTTGCAATTGGCTGGAAAAATCACATGACCAGCCTCGTTTATAACATAGAAACAGTGTAGCCTGTTTAAGCCTCGTCAGTGTCTCTCAGCGTCTCAGAGCAGAAGGACGTGCGCTCTTGCTTGTGTCCAAACAGCTCAGCGAAATTTTATTATATTTTCTTCACGAGAGAAACCCTACTATTATCTGTGATCCTTACAATTTAGTTAGATTGAGAGATTGAAGATTTTTTATAGTTAGGTAGAGAATTTTAAAGGATCATCCTACTGCTGCAAAGTTCACGGGGTGGGAGCGTAGGGGGGCCCCCGCGGGCGAACACAGACAACTCGATAAAGAATACTGTATAAAGAGTTTCACCAAGACTTAGTGTAGACATTTGCAATAGCTTTATTATTAACAGATTTCTATTGAAATATTTCCTGGATATTGGCGTAGCCTGAACTTATAGGATACACCATCTTTTCTAGTAACTGCGGCCCTTTTGTTAGGTGCAAACTCCACTTTTATTATCAGTATACATTTCAGATAGGTGTTCATTTGCCAATTTTTGCCCATTCCACCTTTGTTTGATGATACCACCTGTGTACTTAAATTATAATCAGCAAGTCAGCACAGGTTGATAGGTGCCAAAATACCTTGTAATATCCGAATAAATTTCAGATTACGGTGTTTTTTTGACATAGGACGCACACCAGCTTTGTTCATTGAGGCACCTTGCACTTAAATGTGAATGCTCAATTTTTTAGTCCACCACAGGTGAATTGAATAGGTGCCAAAAATACCTTTTTATTGTTCCGAATACATTTCAGATACAAGTTTTTTTCAGCTTTTGGCGCAGGCCACATTGTTGATAGATCAACTTTTGTCAGTTAAATATTGAATACAGCAAATTTTGTAGTCACCACAGTGAATTGATAGGTGCCAAAAATACCTTTTATTATCCGAATACATTACAGATCAACGGTTTTTTTCACTTTGGGCGCAGGGGGGGGGGGGGGGGGGGGGGTTATATCTAGGGTAGGGGCGGGAGGGTCGCTTGTTGGTCTTGATAGATCGGTATATAACACGAGGTGGGCAATCGAACTGCACAGTCTCTGAGACACATATAGTGTGGGGGGGAGTATCATCATCATGAGATCGCGACCTTAGAACACGGGAGGGGGGGTGCATTCTATCAAGTAGTTAAGCACCGAGCAGCACAAAAAATTAGGGGATGGAATGTCTGAGTGTATGAGTATGACGAAGAGAATGGGGGATAATAACTCAAATATTAAATGAGGGGGGGGGGCGGGGGAGTATGCCTAATATATTGCGTGACATACAAGGAATATCACGCAGGGCAGGAAAGTCATGTGTGAAATACATAGCTTGGGAATGGGGTGCATTCACATGTGGTTCGAGAATGTTACCAATAGTTATCGGGGGGGGGGGGGGTACGTGTACTATGGAACTATGAACAACAGTGCGCGGCGAGGTTGGGGTTGTGACAGGCTGGGGGTTAGGGGGAATGAGAGGTTTAATAATAGTCCTCGTGTATATTGGACGGTTTTGGTGCACTGACGGGAATCGGCCACAAATGACGTCCAACCGTAGCAATCACCTGATCATGCCGTCCAACATGAAAGCACAGCCCAAATGTCAACGCGTTGCGAGGGTTTTTGGTGAGGTGGGGGGATCATGTTACCCACTGCACTGTGGAAAATGCCCCTTGGTCACCCGAGGAAGACCTCAATAGAAGACAAAATGTGCGGTTTTGTTTGGGACGTTGAAGTGCAAAACCGCCGAACCCTCTGTGCCCAGCCTCTTCATAATAACACAGGTATGTGCACTATCCTGCCTCCTTGAGGGTTTAAACATATGGTTCCGCAACAGCGCTTTCGAAGGAAGCACCGTGTTCCAACTCGGTTCAAAAAACCCTGCGGGGGTCGGGGGTGGTGGATCCTTGCACTCCCAATAAGTCCCTACGCATGCAATGAATCCTCGCAGGGCACCTGTGAATCAGAAATACAGGACTGTGTACCACTGTTCGACCATTGAAGGCATTAAGAGGTCATCATCCGTCCCAAAGTGCGTTAGAATGGGTGCTGGGGGTGGGTCGCCCTAACGGAAAAACTGGATGGTCTTTAATTTTTGCAGGCAGAAAAATCCCATGGGTGCAGAGCTTAAAGGGCTAGCAATCGACATGTGTCCTACTGTCGTCCTACCTCATTGTTAAGATGTACCTAACTTTTAAATCCCTCCTTCACCCATTGCAGAGTTGCTGAACCTGTCCTCATATTTTACAAAGGGACAGCGAAGCCTTATATCCCTTGCCCTAGGGTACCTACCAGTCACTCAAACCCCGCTGCTGCGACGGTGCAAAATCGCGCCGACCACAAGGACCAGGACCTCACAACCTTTGGCCTAACTATGCCCAAATGCCTCAGAAACACGGGGGGGCCCTCGAAATACCACACCCTACCGCCCAAATCCCTAGAATTACGGCAATTTCCGCGGTCTAAATGGCCATGTTCCCATAGATTCCCCGAATAAGTATAGAAAAACCGACAGTAGTCCCACCATGCATTTATCCGTCCGACTGACCTTTCCCATGAGCCAGCCCCACCCTTACAACCGCGAAGCCGAGCAGAGCAATTTCTTTGCCAGAAAAGGAGCCTGTCCCTGCGTGCCCTGGCCAGGCCAACGTGGTCAGACTAACATATCAAACGGCGCGTATATCTTCAACTGAATTTCCGTTAAAACATGTTCCATCTTACCACGCGATCACAAGTACTAATATAATCACCGGTGGTCCCAGGGCTCGGCTATATGATCTCAGATCCAGCTCAAAGGTGTGCGCTGGGAGGATGCGCCAGGGAGTGTGACTGTGGCTCTCGGGCTTGCACGGGCTCACATACTTCTCGGCGTTCAAAACCGCAGGGATGGTGCAGGGTACCTTGGTTCCCCGCCGCCAAGGTCCTGCTTGGGAGTCATCACGATGCCCAGGAGAAACCAGGCCCGTGTTTGTAAATTATCTGCATGGAGACCCGTTCCACTTTGTTGAACTGGGGTTACACATGTCAGGAGATCTGTGTGACGTGCACGTCTGCACAGAACGTAGACCGAGGCGCTGGCTTTGTTCCGAATACCCAAGACGCTGCCATTATGGAGATCTCACCCTTTTCTCTCACACGGAGCTGGCCGGTCGCGCAATCTCACTTAGCCTTCGAGTCTCCCCATCCCAATAGCCCTATTTCCCCGATACCAGTCCCCATTACTACCCTCCCAAACACCCCCTCAGCCCCTTTGACCTGGTGCAGGGGTATCCATCCATAAGAATTCACGAGTAATGTCTATAACTCGGGCGGATCGATCCAAGGCCATACGCTTCGGGGGGGGGGGGGGGGGGTGGGGGGGGGGGGGGGGCGGCGTGGTGTAGGGTTTTGTTGTTAACAGCCTTCCCAACCCCGAGTCATTAATGTCTGATACCGCATTGATGCGTTTGCAGGCGACAGCTCCGTCCACGGACCCCATCCACTAGTACTAATAGATTGGACGAAGAAACGAACGTCTGGAATAGCCCCCCTCCACCTGCTGGGCCAGCAAGTTGGGTGTCGATCCATCGGCCACATCCAATTTCCGCATGGTACCGCCGAGCCCCCATTCCATCCCCTCCTCCTCGTTATCGTGATTCCCTCACGGGGAGTATTAGCACCGAGCTGTCTGGCAGGTGAAAGATCACTGCACCATATTCCAAGGCGCAGATGATAGCATCAATCCGAACAAAATTGGTCAGGGTGCGGACAATATTCCCATGGTGCCGAGCAACATGCATCATATAGAGTTGACATAGTTCTGGAAACGATCGATGGATCACTCTTGAAAACAACATGTCCCTCCATCCGGACGGGATGTAGGATCTCGGGGACACAGAGTTGCGTGGCCCCGAGCCTTTCCTCTCTGTGCGTCAAAACCACAAGGCCCGACAGATACACAATTTCATCTTGTCTTCATAAGTCAGTGGTTATCGGTCGGTCCAGAGCAAAGTGCATGAGGTGGTCTGCATTCCAGCTCGTCAGAGGGTGCATCAGCTCATCAATTCAGGGCTGGTGTTGAAGCGTGGCCCGAGTGCTGAGGCGGTGGAGGAATAGGAGGAGAAAAGGAGAGGTTAAAAACCAAGACAACCCGTGATGTTGACGCTGTACGTCGCCTTCCCAATCCCCTCTTAATTCGTCCCTCGCTAAAATCCTTCTGCTTCTGTCCTCATCTTCTCTCACCTGAAATCCATCTATTCCTTCCGGTTGGTTCAACTCGGCCCCTCTTCATATTTCCCACCCTTGTCACCCTTATTCTGCCCCTTCTATTTACACACCATATCACAACCCCCAGCATCCGAAGTGGTGGCTGGCCAACATGTCCCACAAACTTGAACCACAGTAATACCACAGGTTTGAGGGGTCCCCCCTCTCTGGTCCACTGGGAACAAAACCAAAAATCAGGCACATTTCCATCCACCCACGTGGCCAAGAAAATAGCTCTACCCCATCATTACATGTATCCCTAGGGCAGCAGTTGAGTAACTGGATGACATCATTTGCGTCAGGTCTTCGACGTGACCCCATCATGTGAAGTATGGAACATAACAACAGCACGTTACAGCATTGAAGGTAGCCCAGAAGGCGAAGTGGCATTCCCCAGCAGCAAGGTTGGCATAACCTAATGGGTTGACCTTCTGGCAATCTTTGTTTTACACCTTCGACCAACGCTATGCAATTCAGATCACACATCCCACCCCCGATAGATCCGCAAAGATATAAAGGGCATTATATCGAGACAAGACAGCGTCTCAACACCGATGTTGGATAATGTATGGTTGTTAATCGCGGACGGCCAATAACTTCTGGAGATATGGCCAAAATGGGACGAATGGCCCGAGCTGGCTCGTCTCAACGGGCGCCATAGAGGTGTGTGGTCCTGCCGGCAGCATCCAGCGTCATATCTGAGGGCGGTGGTGGGGGGGTACCTACCAGGCGGCACGAGCTGGAGGTGTCATATTACAGGACAAACGCGATCCGGCAATTTGTCCCACAGGATAATTTGGAATCTTATGACTTTTCGATCAAGAAAGAAACAATGCAGTTATCTCTTTAATGTAGAGAAATAGTCCCCAATTGCCTGCAGGACTAACGGCTGAATAATTTTCCCCGTTCTCAAAATCCATACCACTTTCAACTACCTTCAGATTCGCCAGGACCACAATCCCCCTTATAAAACCCATGTATACCAAACTAAGACCAATTCCGTCAGAATAAACAACACCTTTAAAACTGCCCAAACTATAACAAGTAGAGCATGTAAAGTGCTTTTAGTACGCCATGTAACAATCCAGTGCAATGATAAATATACCAACCTGGTCGATACCCCCTGGAATATCCATTTTACGACTCAACCTCACTTAATCTTTTAAGAAGGTTTTTTCGCATATTTGTCAATGGTTTTGAGGTCATTGATCTGTTAGATAACTCAGCAAAAAAAAGGTCCAAAGGAACAGAAGGAAATTGTCTCATTAAAGTGCAAAAAAATTCTCCGCCCCTTTCTCCGAATTATGTGTATTAGGGATGCAGCGAGAGGGTCAATACATTAAACCAACCAAAAAATGCTGACATGAATCAGTTGCGCGACAGCAATAAACCATGGTCCATAGTACCACCCAGTATCAGAAACACAGAAGTCAGCTATTCCATCTCCCCCACACAACAAAAACTCCGTCTATATTCATCTCACGTTTACCCAAAAAATCACTCAAAAATTTTACCACATCATAATCCCAATCCATTCCCGCACCCCTTTCCACGAATCACGATCCCCCCCCAGAATAAGATACACCCTCTACGACCCAAATAACAACACCGCCAAGTACCCCAGTGGCTCATAGTTGGGTGGTCATGCTTTGAATTTTTGTTGGTGCATTTTTGCCTTTGAAAAAGCAGCTATACTACAGGTTCCTAGTATAGGGGGAAAAAAAAAAAATGTAGGTTTTTCCTTCTAACATGACCCAATTTGTGTCTTTCACGAATTGTCAATAGTGGCTCAAAAGGGGGGGATAAATATCATTATCTCCCCATTCCCAACTTACTTCCCCATAACAAGTCCTACATATGTTTCCGGCCTCTGTACAATATTATAGCAAGCACATAAAAACATAGCTAATCAAACGCCCTAGTACAAGCTCCAGCCTCCCTAACCACGCCCAACCCCCCTCTCCCCCCCTCCCTCATTTATTTCGATCCCCCTCATAACTCCCCCATACATAATAACACTCCAACCCCCACCACCCCGCCGCAATTCCATTGCCCCCCACTGCATTCCCCCCCAACCAGCATCCAATACCCCTTTCCTTACCCTGTCCCCCAAGTATCCCCTTGCATCCTTTAACAACCTGGCTTGCCCCATGAGACATTGGCTCCTCCTTCCCTTGCCCCCCCTTCCTTATCCCCAGAACCTCCCATCACGGTAGGGCGTACCGCATACTCCCCCATCATTGCCCCTTCACCCGGGCCCCTTCCGAGTTTATTTGCACATGGGTCTCTTAACCCCACCCATACATGACTTAAGAGAAGCTCAGAATGGTCCCGCACGGTACCCGAATCCGGAGGGGGGAAAAAAAATGGCTGGAGTTCCTCGGGACGACTTGGGTGTGGCCCCCGCTTGTTGGGAGTAGCCCGCACGGGGAGCTGAGCGGGGGTGGGGTCTGCTTCATCACGACGATTTTTTCGTTGCTGGGTTTAGGCGGGTCATCAGGTGGCATTTTTAAAACGCTGCGAGTTTAAATATATGCCATGGATTATGAACTCACGAAGTCACTGGGCTCTCACGTAAAGACGGTCGGGCACTCCGACTGTAACTCTACTCTAACTGCCGGGCCGGCTGGGGTCACTGCATAGGCATCAGGACAGTTGAAAATGGTCACTGTCCTATTATATCACACTAAAATGGTGGTTTTGAAAGACTCGCTTTTCCCGGCACATTTTTTTATTCTGGTGGACAGACCAGGAATAAGTGGTCATGGGGGGACTGAGTCCGGCAGTACATGGACCGTTAATAATTACTCGAGTTTTACAAGCTAACAGTATGTAGGAAAGACGATTGCAGACCAAAAGGTACACCGGCACATTATAATCTGGGGGTCAGGACAGTTTTAGATGGTTTCATTGCTTGTGTCGGACCAGGAAAGGGTTTGTTCAATGTCCAGTTCAACTAAAATGGGGTGTGAAAGACTTTCCTTTTTTCGTTTTTTTTTTTTTCTTTCAAATCCGGCACTAGTTAGATCTGGGTGTTCCAGACAGGATGTTTATAATGGGTCAATACTGTGCGTCTTGCAGTAAAGTATTCTAGTCATTGTCCCATTTTCAACTAAAATGGTTTTAAGGCACCGACAGCCAATAGAATAGCCGGCACGATTTTCACACAGGTGGGGGTCAGGCCAGGGTAAGTCCAGGTATCAAACTTCTGCCCAAGACAGGTGCTGCAGGTACCTACCACACCTAGTACCCGAGGAACCCCCAACCCCATTTATTAATCTCCTGCCAGACCTAAAGAAAAAAGCCTAAAACCGTGCCCAAAAACTCCACATGTTACCGTTCACGTTCGTAACCCATTACCACTCTGTCGGTGACCCGGTCCACGTATGATATTCACAATGTCCCTAATCCCTACACCCCGATTAGAAGTCAATCCACGTCCTTAATGAAGGATAATAATATCCCCTTGCACATTAGAAAATCTGATTCTGATGGTCAGACAGTATTTAGGGGACATGCAGCGGTCCGGACACTAATGGTTTGTCAATGTCCAGTTCAAACTAAAATGGTGGTTTAAAGACTTCGCTTTTTACTCCTCCCACTTTATTTCCGGAGCACGTATTTAAATAGCTGGGGTGTCAGACAGTTTTAATGGTATAATAACCTTGGGCGTGTGGTGTCGCAGACAGTTCTAAGGTCCATTGTGCCAGTTCAACCTAAACCTGGTCGTTCGGGGATGGGGGTTCAAGTGAGTACGTACGTTTCATTGTTTTCGCTGCCACTTTTTAAATCATTGGTACTAGTGTGTGCATGTATTAAATAGTACAATGCAGCTTTTCCAGGACAAGGGATAATCAATGTCCAGTTTCAAGTAAAATGTATGAGATCAAATAATACATACTGTCCGGTAGCTGTCACTGTTTTTTTCCAGAATTTTGTTAGAAGTGCATTAAGACCTTGTATCCTGTGCAGATGACCATCCTACCCTGTCATATCCATATATATAGCAAAAGAAAACATTATTCAGAATACTACGCCACCTAGAAGATCCTATCCTTTACATAATTGCGAGGTATCCAAGTACACTCTAATGATGCAAGATAATGTACCGCTCCTACGAACTCCCCAGCCCAGTGTTTTGGTGTACTTCCGAATTCCGTATCATGATGATCCTCTGCCATAGACGTTAAGGGGTCATCGGCACGTCACCATAATCAGGCATTCTCACTGGAAACGAGCCCCCCATCACGATATTTTGTGGCCGTAGCAATCGACTATCTCTCCGAGAACGATTAGCCACCGTAATCGCTCAACACTATTTAAACCTAGTCACGAAAATTTGAATCCCCAGCAAATTTTAGTTATTGTGATTTGTAGGGAATTGAGAATAGCTTTGATTAGCCGTCTTTTAAAAAGAGACTTTCCAAAACTCTTTCCTGATAGCCTTCTTCCAAATATTGTATCTTACTGAACAAGGCGGCGCAAATCAGGGTTATTGACATTTTCTCTACCCCTCTTTTTTGTACGTCGCCGATTCTTAATCGTACCCACTCCTTATGCATCCTTTCCCTATCATTGTCCCGAGGGTTGATATGGATGTGCCGGGGCCTCCCATTTCCATCTTAATCGTTTCAGTTTTCAGTGACCCGGTGCGATACAAGCCATCAGGCAGGGTGGTGTCAGGGCCCTTTGAATCTCAGTAGAATCGTGAACATGCGTCAACAGGATCTGTTTCTTTCAGTCTATAACAGCCGAGCACCTGCAAACCCGCAGTCGAAATAACCCTCTGACTCTCGTCTCACCGACAGACCGTCTGCCTCGACAACTGCTACGACTCCCGACAACAGTCAATCCTACTGTAGGTCCCAAATGAAGCGAAGTGCATAGCCCAACGATTCCCCATTTGAGTACCTTGACCCCCCTTCCCTTTGAAGCATAAACCAATTTAACATCGAGGGACTCACTATGGATGACAAACATGTCTGTTTGTGGATCAGGAAGGCACAGAAACCACTCACCCGCTTCCCCCTCATCATCTAGAGACCACATGGCAACAGGCCGCCCATGTGAACCAGTGCAAGTCACCTAATCATAATGGCTGTCGCCTTCCTCCTGTACCCATTCTTTATTGTGTCTCGACCACCCAACCTTTATTACGTCAAACGCCTTGTAGACCCACTAGCTTGTCGCCCTCAGCACCATGGATGGCATAATTTCATGACTACAAAGACACCTTTGTAGATGATGATGATGACGAAAAAGCGGATCCAAACTAGGTACACTTTCAGCAGAATTTGCTTGCGAGCCTTCTTCACTGGACGATGATTGAATGACGATGGGGTATGACAGTACGGACCCCCTCAAAAAGGGAGAGGGTCGTCTCAGAAGTCTGCTGTATGATTCCGCCAGCCACGAATCAGCGGAAACCCCTCTCTACCTCGCTATATCGCCGTCAAAAAGGTCCATGACCTCTCAAGCCTGTGCTTCCTTTGAGCAAACCCTCTGATACACCCCGCTAATGCATAAGCCGCCTTTAGTCCGAAACGCAAAAGAAGAGCAAGAATCTTAGAATGTAAACCCACAACCAACATTGTCTCGTCACATGCATCGAATGTGCATGAGTTGAAAGTGTAGGCAAACCATGGCCAAAAAAGGCCAGACCGATGCCGTGCCTCCAACCACTGTCACACCCACTGTCTACCGCACACATCCTCCTCCCGCCAACCACCA
Source organism: Phyllomedusa bahiana (assembly GCA_025379985.1). Taxonomy (NCBI): domain Eukaryota; kingdom Metazoa; phylum Chordata; class Amphibia; order Anura; family Hylidae; genus Phyllomedusa; species Phyllomedusa bahiana. Next base: position 15,693 of record JAODAL010038369.1, read on the forward strand.
AGCGATTCCTCACAGCCGCATGTCTCTCATGAGTCATGACGCAGGGATCAGCCCTCCCAGCTTCAATGCCTCCACCGTGCGCCCGAGTACCAATCATCACCACCAGAAACCCATCCTACCCCTTCAACTGTCCCGCCAGTTTTGACAACCTGCAACGCCATAAGCAGCTGCAGTCTAGCAGCCAGCCTTCTTTCTATCCAGGTTTGGGAGCAGAAGAAACACTTTATTTTAATTAACCCAAACCCATCCCAAAGCCAAGAGCCTGAATGACGCAATTGCCATGCTTTTGATCATGGGAAATGGTGCCTTTTTCCGTCTGCTGGACACAGATGGGTTCCCGCCAATTCATGGCCCTTGCCTGCCCCCAATACCAGATGCCGAGCGTCATTTCTTTTCTTTGCCAGAAAAGCCGTCCCTCTGCCCTGGCCATGCCACGTGTCCATCTAAAATTTTCAAGAGCGTTGTCTGCATCTGTGGCCGAAAAGTCCCATCTGACCAACCGACACATGGACTAGTAAGCACGGCCAAGGCGCTATATCTCCTGTGACATCTCACTGGGTGAGCTGTGGTGGATTGTCTCTGGGGGTGAACGGTGGCTCTCAAGCACGACCGCACCTCTTCAAAAACCCAGGGATGTGCAGGGGGGGGCCCTCTTCACACCAAAGATCCTAGGGGGCATCATGTGCCCAGAGAAACCAGCCGTGTTGAAATTAATCTGTCTTGTAGACCGGTCCACACACAGGTCAGGAGCTGTGGACGGCTCTCCGCAACGAGACCGTGCACTGGGCTGGGTGACAAGACCTTGTCCATGCCAAGGTGGTGTGCGATAACGGGCGAACAATCTGCTGCCGCTCCTTGAAGATCGGTAGGCTGAGCAACATACCATTTGCCTGTCACATTCATGAACCATGTCCGTCCACCCTGCTTCGACCCGCCATGTCTGCGTTTGCAGCGTCAGCTCGGCCTGCCCGGCAACCGTCTCATTGTTGACCGTGGGCAACCACGCTGGAATTCCACCCTCCACATGCTCCAGCTATTGTGGCAGCAGCGCAATGCCAACGCAAGTACAAAGTGACAACACTGGCCTGACAAGCATCTGTTGTGGACCTCAGGGTGTTGAAAGCCCACCGAGAGTTGAGAGTCAGGTGAAAGAGGCTCCTGCACCATCCTTCGCCAGTTTTTGAAGAAGCCACCAAAATGGTCAGTGCGGACATTGGGATGCCCTTGTCAGCATGAGCATTGTGGTGATCTTAGTTGTGGAAACGATCTGTTGGACACTCTGAACAACAGGTCCACGTCCAGCGACGGAGGAGAGACGTACACAGTGAGGACACGAGAGCCTTTCCTCCATCCGTCGAAATCCACAAAGGCCGACAGTTTCATTCTTCTCAATTTTTATCGGTCTTTCCTTAGGAAGTGGTTCGGGGGTCCAGGTCTAGTGCAAGGCAGCGCATCAGCTCTCAGGTGTGCATCATCTCAGCAAGTCAGGGCATGTGTTGAATCTGTGGCCGGAGGAAGCGGAGGAGGAGAGGAGGTATTCCTAGACACCGACATTACCAACGCTCCCTGCCTAGGGAAAGATATTGGCGCAAATTTGAGGCGGAGGAGGAAGATGAGGAAGATTCAGTTTTTGAAAGTCCCCATCAACCCCAGCAGGGCATGGGAATCAATGCTCCTCTCTCCACCATGAGTGCTTAGGATGCTCCATTCTCTCCAACATGATCCTCACGCATTAAAGGCCATCAAAATTAACAACAGTACATGGGTGGACCACCCTCCTGTATCCCCGGTACAAAACAAAGACTCAGCACTTTCCTCCACCCACCCAAATAGACAGTAAAAATGCAGGAAATGGAGAACCTTGCTGATTGATCAGACTGGTGCATCTGTTGCGTCTGCTTCACGTTCCTCAAATGTCACGGTGGAACAACATCAACGACGTGACAGCAGTAAGTGCCAAGTAGTCCGTAGCAGCGTCAGCAGGCAAGGTGGCAGAAGTGCCTAAAGGTGAACCTCTGGCAATCTTATTTACCAGCCTCACCAACCATGCAATGCGTGGCACACATCCCAACACACAAGACCAGCATAAGATCATGGTGCACGACTATCTGCGACTCAACACCGATGTTTTTGTATGTGTTCCGGATCCAATAGACTTCTGGGTATCCAAAATGGACGAATGACCCGAGCTCCACCGCCACGCCATAGAGGTGTTGTCCTGCCCACAGGCCAGCGTCATATCTGAGTGGACCTACAGCACAGCTGGAAGAATCATTACAGACAAACGATCCAGCTTTCCACAGATAATGTGGATCGTTTTTGACTTTCATCAAGATTAATCAGCAGGCAATGGATCTCTGATATGTTGTGGTCCCAATTGCCGAGGTCACCGGATTAGTTGCCGGTCTACTTCAAACATTCCTCTTCAAACAGAAATGTCCCCTCTTGAAAACTTTTTTTTTTAAAATGAATAATTTTCTACTGCCATTTTAATTCATCATTTCCACAGTTCATTTTGCTGGTTTTACTAACTGTAGGAACTGTAAAACACAGCCAAGGTTTCATGAACAACACCGTATTCCATTTATTATATATTCAACTTTATCTTAGAAGTTTTTCGCATTGTCAATGTTTTTTGAGGTCATGTTGCTGTGAGATACGCTATAATTATGGCCTTTTGGAAACAGAAATGTTGCTTCTGAAGTGGCATTTCTCCATCACAATTTGTAATAGTGCTGAAAGTCATATTTATAATTTTTGGGGGTCATGTTGCTGTAGATACAGCATAATTATGGTCCTTTGTAATGAACTGTGGCTTTCTAGGTGGTATTTCTCCATCACAATTTTTATTTAGTGGCTGAGAAGTCATATTTATAAATTTTTTGGGGTCATGTTGCTGTGGATACAGGCAATAATTATGGTCCTTTGGAACAGAAATGTGGCTTTTTATTTAAGTGGCATTTCTCCCTCACAATTTTTAACAGTTGGCTGAGAATCCATTTTTTATAATTTTTTTTTGGTCATGCTGCTTTGAAATGCAGCAATACTACAGGTCCTATTCTAAAAACATGTTTTTTCTAACAACATTGTTCATCACAATTGTCAAAAAGTGGCTCAGGGTCATGGTTTTGAATTTTTGGGGGCATTTTGGTGTGACATGCAGCTATACTACAGGTCCTATTATAAAAAAAAAATGTTTTGTTTCTCTAAAAGACATTTGTTCTTCACAATTGACCAACAGGTGCCTCAAGGGTCATGCTTTGAATTTGGGGGCATTTTCTGTGACATGCAGCTATACTACAGTCCTATTATAAAAAAAATGTTGTTTTCTAACAGGACTTTTGTTCTTCACCAATTGTCACAAGTGGCTCATGGGTCATGTTTTGAATTTTGGGGCTTTTTGCTGTGAAATGCAGCTAACTACAGTCCTAGTGTAAAAACTGTTGTTTCTAACAGACATTTGTTCTTCACAATAGTCAAGAGTGGCTCAAGGGTGATGTTGCTGTCAGAAACAGAAATAGTTAAGACAACATGTTAATGGACACATATTGCAAAAATACTTGTTTTTGCAAGATCTTTAACATAGGCTAGCAATACCTGAATTGAGACAACCCTTTTAGACATTAAAAAAGAGAAACAAAAGACATGGTGGGGATTTCCATCCTATTTTAAAAATGTTGTTTTTTAGAATTAAACTACTAAAAAACTTGTATGTACAAAAAAGCTGTAAAAAATTTCCTCTGAATTGTACAAGGGAGGTACATGAAGACTTGACCCAGATGTTGTGATCAATTCAAGGACATGGAGTATGGAGCCCGGACAGAGAACAAAGAACAGAGACAATTTCCACCAGCACGTTGAGTAAGAATGGAGAAAAAGAAGGGCCAAGAAGAAAGGGCACCTGGGTGAACAGGAGAGTTAACCACCAAGTAATTATCCAAATAAAAGCTCAATTGGTCCCGCACTCATATAGTACGGAGGGGCATACGCTACACCCAGGTCTTGAATGTGTACTGAGGAAGGCTTGTAGGTCTTACCTCACACTTCCGCTTCCGCACTCTCTGCTTCAGCATGACGGTTTTCGTTGCTGTTTGGCATAAGGGCATTTTTTAAACCGTGTTAATTAGTGACGACCCAAGCCTGGGCTCTGCACCGCAAACCCACTGTAAACTCCGCCCTGGCAGCTGAAACCTGCTGGTTAATAGATGACAGAAACGTTGCCTGTGATCCCCCACACCCACTTTAAGTCTGGCCCTGGCAGCTGGACTCCGTGTGTAACAGATGGCTGACAGCAGCATCTCGGCTCTCCACTCTCACCGGTTAGGGGCAAACAGTAGAGCTTCAAATTTCTCTAAAAAATCTGATTTTGAAAAGTGATTTCTGTTAGTTAGTATGTCAAAAAGGGCTCCATGGCTGGACATCAAATTGCCACAAATTTGAGGCTTAAAATTTTCTTGGGCTGGAGTCACTATGGGGTCTCATCATTTGATCTCCAGGGAGTCCTGTCCGTAATCACTGAAGAAGGATTGGAGGAAAAATGAAACCCTTGAATTGATTTGCCTGAATCGCTCTCAGGAGCCAGGAGGGCAAATGTCTTCTCAATAAGAAGTTGTTTTGGGGATGATTAGGACATTTTTATTATACTTATGGGGTGTGCAGACTAATTAACACATCTACCACGTGTAAAAAAATACCAATAAAACTGCAGGTGAGGGGTTGTATGTGTTAATGTTATTACACTTAAAAAAAGCAAAATGATAATAATGTAAAACATAAATATAACTTCCCTAAATAAATTCTGTAAACAAATGGTCAGTTACCTAAAAAATATACTAAATTACAGTCCTGACAAAATACCAATCGTGCCACTTTTGTGATCAAGTGGGTCCAAACAGGTTTCAGAGGGTCCTTCTGCGGTACAGGACAGATATAGTCAATGACCAGTTAAACAAAAAAGGTGGTTCAAAGACATCCTTTTCCGCAGCAATTTTTAATCTGTGAGTCCAGACAGGTTAAGGTTCCTTCTTCTGTACAGGACAATGGTATAGTATATGTCCCATTTGAATCTAATATGGTTGGTTGAAAAGACTCCTTTTTCCGCACGTTTTAAATGTGGGGCTCAGCATGTTTTGGGGCTCATGTTGTGGGGTGTTTTTTGGGGGCCAAGGTACAGGCATAGTCAATGTCCAGGTGAAAACTAATATGGGTTGGTTGAAAGACCTCTTTTCCCAGCAACTTTAATCTTTGGGTCATACAGGTTTAATAGTCATACTTCGATACAGGACAGATATAGTTAATGTCCAGTACAACTAAAATGGTGGTTCAAGGACTACTTTTCCCGGCACTGTTTAATTTGGGTGTCAGACAGGTTTAATGTCCTATGGACAGTTGACAGCAACAGGTATATCAATGTCCACTCAAACTAAAATGGTGTTTGTGTGAAAAAACTCCTATTTCCGGCACTTTTTATCTGTGGGTCAAAGTTTAATGGTCATACTGCAGTATAGGACAGTATATAGTTAATGTCCAGTCAACTAAAATGGTGTTCAAAGATCCTTTTCCTGCACTTTTTTAATCTGTGGGTCAGACAGGTATAATGGTCAACTGTGGTAACAGAACAGGTATAGTACAATGTTCCAGTTCAACGAAAATGGTCGGTTGAAAGACTCCTTTTCCCCAGCACTTTTTAAATCTTGTGGGTCAGACAGGTTTAATGGTCATACTGCGGTACAGGACATATATAGTTAATGTCCCTTTCAACTAAGAAATGGTGGTGAAAGACTCTTTTTCCGGCACATTTTAATCTGGGGTCGCATGAGCAGTTTGGGCTCATGCTGCGTTCCAGGACAGGGATATTCATGTCCAGTTCAAGTAAAATGATGGATCAAAATCATCTGCCTTCTGGCACTTTTTTAATTTGTGGTTATGCAGTTTAAGGTCATGCTTTGTGGTGCAATGACAGGGATATGTGAATGGTCTGTGATTTTTTTTTCACACTCTTTTATATAAACCTAAGTGTGTTGCCTAAGATGTAGCCCGTATCCATTTGAATGTTAGTGGATGTTAATTCCAGCTTCTCCAATCCCTGTTTGGGGTGTAGAATGAAGGTGTTGTTCCTCCCATAGACTTTTAAATGGTCATACGGCGATAATCTATATCGACTATCCCGGATATCTTATTGATAATTGCGATATCGACTATCGACCCATGACGATAGTCAACGTAATCGTGCTCATTCACTATTAAAGAGGAGCTGACGGGCAAGCAGCAGCATCAAGCCAGAGAGTGGACATGGTGACATACGGGAGATGACAGCACAGTATAAAGGGGAAACTAGTGGTGAGGTAGCAGCAGCAACAAAGCTACATAATGGCCCGGAAGAGTGGGGGGGTGGGTCAATACCATTTCGTGGTAAGAGTGGGTGTAATGGAGCACGGGCACAGATGTGTGGCAACGGGTTGGTTGCAGCATCAAATAACCTGAGGCAGTAGCCAAAAAATCCAGACCATTGTCAAAGTTTGGGTGAGGCGCATGGCTGAATAATTTCGAGCCTCAGGCATTGGGTGCGAAACCCCACTGATCCATGCCTGTTTCATCTTGACAAATTGAGTTCTTCACTTTCGGGGGGACAAGCGAGTTCTCCTTAGGGTAACAAACCCCCCACTGCACTGACTCTCCACCTCTTGCCTGGGCTCGGCAGTTCCTGAACGTTGCAGACCCAAACCCATTTAAAAAAGGAGGGACGAGTTCCACCAACTGGACAGGGCCCGAAAAGCTTCTGCGCCGAGGATGGCTGGACACATACTCCCCCTTTTGGCAATCGCCTATGATCGCTGCGGGTGAGTGAGTGGTGAAAAGCGGGACACCGGCCGGGTAATGAGGGAAATATAGACTGCTCCCTCGCAGAGGGAAACCTTGACTGCCTAAAGGGGTTTCGTGCCCGGGTTTTTTGCTCTGTTTGCGTGGCAGGAGGGACCACCACATTAGACACGTTTCCCCCGGCCACGGGATGGGACTCGTATTATTAAGCAACCGGGGTGCCAATATTAGGTCCCTGGCCACATTTTCACTTTCTTATAAGTAAAAAAAAGTAACTCTTTGGTGCAGAAACCTACCCAAAATAAAACCTGCTTATATGGATATTGGGTTTTTGTGAGAAATACACACACTGTTTTGCTTTCAAAGATAGTTCACCAAATAATGAAAAAAAAAACTCTTTTTAGCCTACAGTAAAAAGCTTTAACAGAACAGGTTTTTGTCATAACTGGGAATCATCGATATGGGGTTAAAAGGAGTGTGCTCTTTTATTTTATAGTGGGGTTTTTTGGCCCTATGTTTGGTTCTTTCTACTGAGCTGACATTTCCCTGTCAGACGTGTTCCCACTTACTTTCCTGGGAATTACGGGGGCAAAAATGACCAGTAAAAGAAGGTAAAATTTTTAAGAGCGGGGGACTGTCACTGCTGTCATACTTAATCACACATTTTTTTTTAAAACCAAACCATCTCCCCATGCATTTTCTGCATGGAACAATTTCACCCAAAACCATAAGGGTCCGCAGCCAAGAAACACTGTTTTTAACGAATCGTCGCAAAAAAATTCTAAACGAACTGAATTTTTGGGGAAAAAGAACAAAAAAAGTGGGCAATTTTCCAAATGGGAAAATTTTATCATGTTTGAACTACAATTTATCCTTATTTTGTACAAACAAAAGAAGTTACCACAACGCTAATATTTTCAAGCAGTTTTCTCCCAAAGGTGGCCCGTTTGGGGGTATTTTAAGATAAAAATTTAAAAGTTGTGTGTGTTTTCGGGGGTTTGTTTGTAGTTCGCAAGTAGTAAATTTGGTCAGTGTCAAAGCTTAACTTAACATTAGGGAGACATGAATGATTGGGTTTTTCACCCTTTTCTGGCGTAAAAAACCAAATTTTCAGGCTAGGATTTTAAAACCCAAATGAATGAGTGAGGCACATTGTTCACAAGACTTTTTAATGCACCTAACATAAGGGGGCGTTCTGGGGATTTTCTGGGGGCGTATCGCACCACAATCGTAAATTTGACCACATAGAAAGTGGGGTTCGGCAAAAAATAGCACATTTCTGTCCACAGGCAGCCTATTTTAATGTGGTCTGCCAGAGCTAGAGCATTTAAAGTGGAGCTAGATTTGTTGTTAGAGAAAAAACTGTCCAATCTTTCTCAGCTTATACCAGTACAATAATAACAATTATTTTATGATAATTATCAAACTATATAAAATTACATTATTTAAATGTAATAAAAAAATGTTATCATATTAAATTAATATAAAAATTTATAATATGCCAAAAATGTTAAATATCTCCTATAAAATGCATTTAAAATGAATAGAATCTAAAACTAATTTTACATTAAATAACCCACTGATGTTGTTGTTCAGATTTTAACCTTTTTAATTTTTGCTACATTAAATTTGAAATGTATTTTTGCTGCTCTCACCCTTTTTTCTACATATAGCAAGAGTCAGCACACCACAGATCTGGCTGGGACCTGAGGTTAACCAAGCAAAATCAGTACCATAGTTTCTATTCACTGACATGCTATTCTAATGACTTTTATTTCCAGCCTATCTATAGCCTTTATACATGTTTGGCGCATTAGTTCCGCACCTAAGTTCCATAATAAACCAAAAACACAAGCGAGGTGCAATTAACTTTAGACATCATTTATGACAGCACAAAAACCACTTTCAAACATCCAGGCGCATTTTACACTGAAAAATAGATGTGAAAATGCACTTTGATGCGCCAAGTTCCATACACGTCTCCCTAAATGCATTATCATGACTGTGACAAAGAACATTATTACAATTATTGCAATTTGTAATGCTTTTCAATGGTTTCTAAGATAGGAAATGTTGCTGCAGCAAGTTATCTATGCCAAATCCTCTTTGATACATCCATACGTTCAGTATTCTATAACTGTTGGCTGGCAGTACCAATAAAAAAGTAGTCAAATAGAGGGCTAAAGGGTATTGTCAAACTTGGAAGAAAATACGTAACAAATTTTGGGATGCTTTTTTATTCCAGGATTCCTTGCAAAAAATAAGGGGGAAATTGTATGAAAACTGTTTAAGCCTAAGACTTTCTTTGTTTTCCATAGCAACCAATCAGAGCACTATATGAAATGAAAATGGTGCTCTGATTAGTTGCTGTGGGCAATAAAGAAAGTCTTAGTTCTAGACAGTTTCCATGCAGGTGGCCCTAAAAATTTTCAGCTAAAATTGCAAACTGTTGGAAATTTTTAGCCTAACACTAAAAAATTTTTTGAAACACCTGTGGGGTCAATATACTCACTATAATATTGTATATATTCCTTAAGGGGTATAGTTTCCAATATGGGATCTTTTTAGGTTTTAAGTTTTAGCACCTTAGGGTGTCCAAAAACCTGTAATGGTGCCTAAATAAAATCATATTGAAATTGAGACCCCAAAGTCTGGTAGGTGCTCCTCTTATTCTGAGGCCTGTGGTTGAGGCAAATAGTGCACTAGGGCCACATATGGGATATCTCCAAAAATGGCAGAATCTGGGGAAATAATTTTCAGTTGCATTTGCCTGGTCACATCTACCGTTCTCCAGTGAATAATGGATAAAAATTGAAAATCTGTCAAAAAAGTGAAATTTAGAAATTTAATCTCCACTGTGCTTTAATTTCTGTGAAATACCTAAGGGGTTAAAAAACTTCCTAAATACTGTTTTAAATATTTTAAGGGGTGCAGTTTCTTAGATGTAATCCTTCATGGGGGTATCTAGCACGCAGGCCCCTCAAAGCCACGTCAGAACTGGTTCCTAAAAAAAAATCTATTTTGCAAATCTTCTTGAAAATGTGAAAAAAATTACTGCTAAATTTCGAAGTCCCCTAATGTCGTAAAAAAAGACATTTAAAAACCTATGCCAGCCTACAGTAGACGTATGGTAGATGCTAGTTATAAACTATTTTGAGTGGAATAACCTTGTCTTACACACAGAAACTATGGACTTTCAAAATAGCTAATTTTTCTAAATTTTCATGATATTTCCACAAATAAATAAGTATTTTATGGACCGTAATTCCTTACTATTTTAAAACACAATGTGTTACGAGAAAACAATCTCTGAATCACATGGATAGGTAAAAGTGTCAAAAAGTTATTCTCACATAAAGTGACAGATTTAAAAAATTGAGCTCTGACAGAAAGGCCAAAACTGACTGCGGCAGTAAAGAAATCTAAAGTTCACAAAGAAGACTCTGGCCCACAAATGGTAGTTTTGGCATTTTCTATGGAAAATTTATTAACAACCGAACATTTTAGCTGCAAAAATGTTTTAGAGTGATAATATTATAATGTGGTAAAAAAAAAAAAAAATAAACATTTAAAAAATGATGCCAACCTACAGTAGACATATGCTAGCTATAAACAATTTTGACTGGCATAATTATCTGCCTTACACGCAGAAATTTTTGAAAAAAGGGAAGAAAACTGAAACACAAAAACGAAAAATAAAATAAAAAACACATACATCACCCTTTTCACCTTTACAAACGCCAATCACCCCAAAAAAGATCAAAAATAAATAAAATATACATGTTTGATATCATCGATGTGTCACGACCTACCCTATAAATATATCACATTAATTAACCGGCAGGGTGAACGGCGTTAAAAAAAAAAACAAAAAAAAAAACAATCAAATAATTTTCGTTCATCCCGAAGCACAGAAAATGGAATAAAAAGTAATCAAAAACAACCAAAGTTGTACCAATTAAAACGTCGGTTAATCCCACAAAACAAAGTCCTTTCACAGCTTTGTATATGGAAAAATATAAAGGTTATGGCTATTAGAAGATAGCGATGCATAAATATTGTTTTACACAATAACATCTTCTTTTTTTTTTAAAGCACTTCAGCATAAGAAAAAAAAAACTATATAAATTGGGTATTGCCGTAATTGTATTGACCCACAGAGTAAAACTAAGTTGTTATAGATACTGCACGGTGAGCACTGTTAAAAATAAAAATCACTACTAAGATTGGAGTATTTTCTTCACCCTGCTTTCCAAAAAAACAGAAGTAAAACCAATCAAAAAGTCTTGTCCACCCAAAAATGATACCAATAAAAATGTCAACTCGTCCCACAAAAAACAAGGCCCTACACATCTCCGTACACAGAAAAATAAAAAAAAGTTATGGCTCTCAGACTATGGCGATGTAATAAAAGTGTTTTTATTGACTAAAAGTTTTTTGTGTAAAAGCAGTAAAACATAAAAAAAAATATTGAGTATCTCTGTAATTTTATCGACCTGTGGAGTAAAGTTAGGATGTAATTTATACCGCATGGTGACCGCTGTAAAAAATGAAAAAAACACTACCAGGATTTATTCCTCACAAAAACATTAATAAAAAGGGACCAAAGTGTCATATGCAACCTTAATGGTACCAATAAAAACATCAACTCATCCCGCAAGAAAACAAGCCATAATCAGCTCCATATGCAGAAAAATAAAAAAAGTTATGAATGTCAAAATAGGACAACATAAAAACGCAATTTTTTATAGACATATTTCTATTGTGTAAAAATAATAAAGCATAAAAACTATATAAAATTTATATCATTGTAATTGTACCGACCCCCATAGTAAAGTTTTCCTTTCATTTGCACTGTACGGCGAACACTGTAAGATTAAAACCCAAAGAAACAATGACGGAAATGCATTTTTCCCATCCAATTTCATGCCCCACGCTAAAAAAAAACTATGGAACACCTTAGCCCAAAGCCCAATGCACCCCTAGATGAATCTATATGGGGTTGGATCCAAAATGGGGGACTCTCGGGAAGGTTTTCACTTATTCTGGTACTTTAGGGGCTTTGTAATTGCGACATGGCACCCACCAAAATCTGCGTTCCATAAGTCAAATAGCGCTCCTTCCCTTATACGCCTAAACAGCCGTTTACACCCATATACAGGGCATTGTTGAACTTGGAGGAAATTGTGTAACAAAACTTGGGGTGCTTTTTTACCAGGATTCTTTGTAAAAATTAAACATTTTCAGCTAAAATTGCAGATTGTTGGAAAAAAGTCTTCATTTTCACAGTCTAACACTAAAAAAAATTTGTGAAACACCTGTGGGGTCGATATACTCCCTGCACCACTGGATATATTCCTTAAGGGTTGAAGTTTCCAATATGGGGTCTTTTTAGGGTTGTTTATTAAGTTTTAGCACCTTAGGGTGTCCTCAAACCTAAAATGGTGCCTGAATATAATCATAATAAAAATGAGACCCCAGAGTCCGGTAGGTGGTCCTCCTACTCTGAGGCTTGTGGTTGAGCCAAAAAACACACTATGGTCACATATGGGATTTTATAAACTATTTTAAACGTGGTTGGAAAATCAACAGCAAGTGAATGTAAACCTGCTTGGGATAACTTATATCTATCCTTAAATGTAAGTAACCAAGGAAATTATAAAGGCGCAGACTAGATACACCAAGGAGTCTTTTTCGGCCATTAATCCTACACTACAAGAGACTTTGTAATATAGTAATAATTTTCCTACTGTTCACTCGTCTGTCTGTAAACATGGTTTTTTATTCATGTTGTATGATTAATATATATATATAAATATATATATATATATATATATAATAAATATATTATATATATATATATATATATATATATATATAAAAAATCATATATATATAATAAAGGGTGATATGTGATATTTTAACTGTGTAGAACTGCTGATGTGATGTTCTCGTGAGTAAAGTACATTATGTTGTAGTTACTCCACAGTGGCAGATCTCAGGGGCGATTGCAGGATAAACAAACTGAAATGATGCTAATATATTATCTTTTGACCTGAGCAATATACAGTACTAGGCTTACCTAATTGGTTGGAAATATCTTGCTTAATCCCATTTTTCTATTGTTTTCTTCCCACAGACATCAAATAATTGCAATACACATATACTGAATGATGGATCCTCGTGTCCTCCTTAAAGCTGCTGGCTTTCTGTCCATGATAGTAATTGGTGTTCCAGGGAATGTCTTCATCATGGTAGAATTTACTTTCCTGAAGATCATAGAAAAAAAGCTTCTACCAGCTAATATAATGCTAGTGTTTTTGGCTCTTGCAAATCTTCTTGTCCTCTTCTCTCGGGTTTTACCTCAATCTTTGGAGGCAATTGGACTGAACAATTTACTTACCGATACAGAATGTATGCTAATAATATACACCTACAGAGTGAGTAGAGCTATGTGTATTGCTCTCACCAGCTTACTTAGTTGTCACCAATGCATTCTTATTGCCCCAAACTCCGGAGTGTGGTCTTTTCTAAAGCAAAAAGTTTCACAAAACATGTCTATCATCATTTTTACTATATGGCTTATGATGCTTATAATGTACCCCTACAGCATGTCTATAGCACGGGCCAAAGGAAATTTCACAACCTCTCCATTCATATTGCATGTGGTTTTTTGTAATATAGATTTTTTTAACTATTTTTCATATATTCTCAATGGAGCCTTTATGGCCTCAAGAGATTTCATTTTTGTAGGACTGATGACACTTGCTAGTAGTTACATAGTCTACTTATTACTAAATCATGAGAGGACTGTAAGAGAGATTAGGAGCTCAGACAAATGGAAAAGGAATTCAGTGGAATACAAAGCCTCAAGAGCAGTCATCTTACTAGTCGCATTTTATGTGCTGCTTTTCGGCCTGGACAACTCCATGTGGATTTATACACTGACTATGTCCAATGTTAGTCCTGACATGAATGATACTAGAATAATGTTGGCTTGTTCGTATTCTGCCCTCAGTCCTCTGGTCATTATTGCTACCAACAAAAAATTGCAGCAAAGGATACACTGTAGACAGAAAAATAGAGTAATTCTTTAGACTTCACAAGACAGCTCGATAAGTGATAAACAGCCATAACCCATTCAACTGAGCTTTTCACATGAGATAAGGTCAAGAAGTTGAGCATTTTAATAGGCCAATTCTAGAAAAATAATGATTTACTTGTCACTTGACCTTAATCATGAAAGGAAGTTTCTCCTTGCTTATGACAACATAATAGAAATTCCAAAGCTCAATGGAAAAGATAAAACTGATGTCTCATATGCCACTGATAAAGGGGTATTCCCATCACATTGATTAGCTTTAGATATATAGGCAAAGATAATTATTGACTATTAACAAATTGCTGTTCTGAATTTGCTTAATTACAGCACTAGAGCAGTTCGTACTGTATCTCATAGTTACATAGTTACATAGTTTGTCAGGCCGAAAAAAGACATACGTCCATTCAGTTCAGCCCATTTTGCTTAAGTGTTGCTAAAGTGTTGATCCAGAGGAAGGCAAAAACCCCCAGAAGGTAGAAGCCAATTTTACTCATGTTAGGGAAAAAATTCCTTACAGACTCCAATCTGGCAATCAGAATAAATCCCTGAATCAACGACCCTTCTCCAGAATCCTAGTCATTATCACTTGTTATATTATCACGCTCCAGAAATGCATCCAAGTCCTTCTTGAACTCTGTTAGTGAATTCACCATAACAATTTCCTCTGGCAGAGAGTTCCACAGTCTCACCGCTCTAACAGTAACGAATCCCTTACTATGTTTATGTAGAAACTTTCTTTCCTCAAGACGTAGAGGATGCCCGCTTGTTCTGGATACAATCTTGGGTATAAATAAATCTTTAGCGAGATCTCTATATTGGCCCTTAATATATTTAAACATATTTATTATGTCTCCCCCAAAGCGTCTTTTCTCTAAAATAAATAACCCTAACCTTGCTAATCTTTCTGGGTATTGCAGTCCACCCAGTCCTTTTATTATTTTTGTTGCCCGCCTTTGTACCTGGTCGGGCTCTACAATGTCTTTCCTGTGCACTGGTGCCCAAAACTGTACACAATATTCCATGTGTGGTCTTACCAGTGACTTGAATAATGGGAGAATAATGTTCCCATCATGTGCATCTATGTCCCTTTTAATACAACCATGATCCTATTTGCCTTGGTTGCTGCTGCCTGTCACCGGCTGCTACAGTTAAGTTTACTGTCCACCAGGATCCCTAAGTCCTTCTCCATGTCACTTTTACCCAGTGTTTTTCCATTTAACATGTAATCATGTAATGAATTTTTCCTCCCCATGTGCATAACCTTGCATTTATCAGTGTTAAACCTCATCAGCCATTTCCCTGCCCAGGCCTCCAACCTATCCAGATCCCTTTGTAATAACACATTATCCTCTATTGCGTGGCTTACTTTACAGAGTTTAGTATCATCTGCAAAGAACAATATTGTACTGTGCAATCCCTGTGTAAGATCATTTATGAAAATATTAAAGAGGATAGTGCCCAATACTGAGCCCTGTGGTACCCCACTAGTAACAGGGATCCAGTCTGAGTATGTAGCGTTTATTACTACCCTTTGTTTTCTATCAGTGAGCCAGTTGCTTACCCACTTGCACACATTTTTCCCCAGTCCAAGCATTCTCATTTTACTAATCAACCTTTTTTTATTATTATTATTATGATTATTATTATCCTTTATTTTAATGCGCCTTTGATTCCAGGGCGCTGTACATTCGAGGGAGTTACATGCATAACATAACATAAGTCAAACGAGTACAGTGATAAGAGATGAATGACAGTTGGCACGATAAAGGCAGAGAGGACCCTACCCGCAAGGGCTTACAATCTACAAGGAGGCGGAAAGAGACAGAAGGTAGGGGCAGACATTTTTGTGGAGGGTGTAGTGGCAGCAGGGTTATTGTAGGTTATAGGCAAGCCTGTAGAAATGGGTTTTCAGATTGCTTTTGAAGCTGGTGAAGGTGGAGGAGAGTCTGATGGGTTCAGGCAGTGAGTTCCAGAGTGTGGGGGAAGCACGAGAGAAGTCTTGGAGACGGTTATGTGAGGAGCTGATAAGAGGAGAGCAGAGAAGAAGGTCCTGTGAGGAGCGGAGATTGCGTGAGGGGAGGTATCTAGAGATTAAGGCAGAGATGTATGGAGGGGAGAGGTCATGGAGAGCCTTGTAGGTCATGGTCAGTAGCTTGAAATGAATTCACTGGGCAATGGGAAGCCAGTGAAGGGATTGGCAAAGGGGAGAGGCAGGGGAGTAGCGAGGAGAGAGGTGGCTAAGCCGGGCAGCAGAGTTGAGACTGGTTTGAAGGGGAGCAAGAGTGCTAGACGGGAGGCCACAGAGAAGGATGTTGCAGTAGTCAAGGCGGGAGATGACAAGGGCATGGACCAGCATTTTTGTGGTATCATAGTTGAGGAATGAGCGGATGCGAGAGATGCTTTTCAGGTGGAGGCGGCAGGCAGATTTTGAAGTTTCAAAAGTGGGGTTTAAAAGATAGAGGGGGAAGTCTAGGATTTCCCCCAAGGGCGGTTTTGGGGGGACAGGGGGGAGAGGTGTAGCCTTTGGGACTGGGATAGAGAGATCAGGGGGGGTTTTGATTTGGGCGGTGGAAAGGGTGATGGGGTTCTGTTTTTTCCACATTTAGTTTTAGGAGGGTGGGAGAGAAGGGGGGAAAAAGGGGAGGGATGACAGTCTGGGAGCGAGAGGTAACATCGGGCCGGAGATGTAGGTTGGGTATCGTCGATAGAGGTGGTAATGAAATGCCGTTTTTTTTTTTTTTTGGAGGCATGAGCTGCCGGGGGCCAAGAGTGAAAACGAGAAGATTTAAAGGCCCCGGGACTGCCCCTGAGGGACACCAAACCAAGAGTGGCCGGGGGAGGAGGTGGGAGCGGGGAATGGGAGAGCTGAATTTTCCCGATCAGTGAGGTACGAGGGGGATCCGGAAAGGGCCAAGCCCGTGTTCCCGGGGGGAGGAGAGGATTTGTGGCAGTGGGTTTGGGCTCAAACAGTGTCAAAGGCAGGGACAAGTCTAGAAGGGGGAAGGCGATTTAGGGGCGTGAGGCTTTGGCATTTGTTTGGTCATTGGTGCCCTTGGGTTTTTGGAGTTTCGGAAAGGAGTGGTGGGGTCGGAAACAAGATTGTAGGGGGGTCAAAAAGGAGTTGGAGGAGAGGTGGGGGACATTTAAAGGTAGAGGCTGTTCGGGGATTTTTGGAAGCAAAAGGGAGCGGGTATGATGGGGCGATTGGGGGACAAGGGGGGGGGGTAAAGGGTTGGTTTTTTTTTTTAGGATTGGGCGATGTAGCATGTTTAAAGGGGGGAATGAAGTTGCCAGACGTTGTGATGGGTTTTAAAGAGATGGGTGAGGGCTGGGAGATGGAAGCACTGAGGTCGGGGAAATGAGGGGGGATGGCAGGGGGTAAGTTACGGTAGTGGGGTTTGGGGGTTTTGGGGGGGAAAAAGTAGAGGGGATAGGTTGTCATGGTGCCCGGGGGGAAAGAAATTTTAAAGGGGGAAAGGGGCAGTTTGCAAGAGTAGAGGAGGGTGGTGGGGACTGGGGCTAAAGCTTTCTTATGTTGATCTTTGAAGGAAGTGAATGGGAAAAATATCTTCTAAAAGGAGGGATGGGGGGGGGAAGGGGCTGGGGGGAGGAGAAGAGTGTTGAAGGTTTTGGGAAAATTTTTGTTGGGGTTTTGAGGGAAAAGGGGGATATGGATTGGTGAAAAATTTGTCCTGTTTGGCTGAGGTGAGTGCAGTTTTTAATGTACAGTGTTTTTTTTGTATGAGGCAAAATCATGGTGGGGAGTTTTCTTCCGCGGGGTTTTTGCAATTTTGGGAAACTCGACTCAGCTATTTTGTGGGGGTCTGTGTGCCCGGGGTTTTCTGTAAATTTTGGGGGGTTTTGTTGTGTGTGAGAGGAGCGGGTGGGGTAAAGGGTGGGGGGTGATTGTGTTTGGTTTTTTAGAAAAATGGGGGGCTGCGTTCGGGCATTAAATGAGGGATGGGAAAGAGGGGGAAGAGAGTCAGAGAGGTGGATGGGTTTAGGTTTTTTAGGTTCCGCGTGGTCGTAATGGTTATGAGAACAGGAGGTGCAGGGGGGGTGGGGGGGGATGGAGAAAAGGTAAGCAGGTTGTGGTCTTTATGGGGTGGGGGAGTTTTAGGAAATTTAGATAGGGGGGAGAGGGGGTAAGATGAGGTTTCCCGTTTTTGTCCTCTTTATGAGTGGCCCTGAAGTTCCACTGGGAGAGGTCGGGAAGGGAAAGGGGCAGAGCGAAAGGAGTTTTTGTTGGAAGAGATTGGGGGTTTTCGGGTTTGGGAAAATTGAAGTTTTCCCCTTTATGATTGGGGGGATGTCGGTGGAAGAAAGTGGAGAAAAACCCGGGGGAAAAAAAGTGGTCGGGAAAGGCGTGACGGGCCTGGCGGTTGGTTTGATAAAAAGCCCCCTTTATGTGGAACAGTATAAAAAGTATCAGTATCAAAAAAATTTAAAAAATTTTGACATTTCCCTTTCCTCACCCCGATCCAAATCTGGAACTAATGCCCCATAGAAGTGATGTTTTTTAGTTTGGGCTGGACCCCATCCTGCAAAACCCATTCTGGGGCGGGTTATACATTTTTTTTTTAGTAAGATAGTCCCGGGATAATTCTTAAAAACCTTCAAACATTTTACAATTTTACCCACATAAGAGGTTAAACTTCCCGGCTAAATTTTCCCTGGACCCCTTTTTTTGCCCCCTTTTTGTATTGGACAATTTGCTATGCCCCAACCTTTTGGGACAAAACCCCCCGTTTTATTCAGTCCAAAATATTAAGAATAGGGGCCTATTATCCATTATTAACTCCCTTAGGACCGGGGTGTATCCCGCAGGCCAGGTGATTTGTCTATTTAAGTTCCCCACTTCTTCCGGGGTTTTTTAGACAAGTACATTTAAAGTTGAAATTTCCCCTCCTCCCTTGTCATAACAGGAAGTTCATCCTCCTCGGTAAATCAGTGGAGAAGAATTGTTAATAGATTTGCTTTTTTCTCATGCCCTTATGTCTCTCCTCGTACTTTTTAAAGGGCCAAATTTTCTTTTTTAATCTTTTTACTTTTTATATGTTAATAGTCTTTCTGTCCCCAGCTTTGCTGCCTTAATCATTTTTTTAAATATTTTATTTTTTTCCTTTAGCTTTTTAGTGCCTCTTCACTCCCACCCTGTTTTACAGCTAAAACACTTCTTTTTGATTTATTGTCTCGTTTACATCGTGTTGATCCACTTTGGGGTTTTTTCCCTGTTTAATTATTTTTTTTTTCCCATATGGTATGTACCTCTCACGTGGGGCCAAAAGGGTTTTTTTTAAAGATCTCCCATTTTTTTTTGTTTTGTTTTTTTCAAAACCCCGTCCCTGTCAATACGGTTTAGGCCTCTCTAAGCAGGGGAAAATTAGCCTTCCCAAATTTTAGTGTTTTTGTGGCCCTTGACAAAAAGCCCATTGAAGGAAAATGGAAATTTATTTATTATGGTCCCCATTCCCTAAGTGCCCCCCCAAACCCAACCTTTGTTACTCTGCCAGTTTATTTTTCAAAATTAAGTTAGAAGGGGCCTTTCCTTAGTCGGTTCCTGCACCATTTGGGAAAGGAAATTTCTTTGTTTTAGACAAAAACAGTTTCCTTTTGGGGGCAATAGGTTTCAATTCCCCAATTTGTCTGGGTAGTTAAAATCACCAAATAACAACCTCATTCTGATTTGATCTTCATCTATTTTTCCCGAGGGGTATATTTCCAGATTTTTTATTTTGGGGGCCTAAAGCAGACCCTATTAGAATTTTAATTTCTGTTATTTCCCCCATGTTATTTACCCATAATGATTCCCCCTGTTCATTACCTGTACCTATATCTTCCCGCAGTGTTGGCTTCAGACAGGATTTTACATAGAGACATACACCTCCCCCCTTCCAGTGTTTATGATCACTTCTAAATAGACTGTAACCCTGTAAGTTAACTGCTCAGTCGTAGCTCTCATCCAGCCATGTCTCAGTTATCCCCACTATGTCATATTTTTCTTCTGCAATTCATTTACACATGTTTTCCTTGGTTACCAACAACCTCTCTCTGCTCTAGCAGCCCTGACCAGGCTAGTGACATCACTCCCTGCTGTATCTTGTTAGCAACATAGGAGCTTGTTTATCTTTGTTACTGACAAACTTTAACCTTTTAAAGCTTTGTAGTGTTGTGCCTTGCTGTTAAACCCCTCAATCACAAATATTCCTCTAACAGGTTCAACTTGGAATAGCAGAGCTATCTTCTACTGTAGAACCACCCACAATGTGATCAGGAAGTGAAAGCTTGAAGCTGACTGTAAAGAGGTTCTGTAAAACAGCCAGATGTAAAACAATCCTATAAAGTGAAGATTGTCTAAGTGAAATGTTTTACATCTTAATAAAATTGAAAATCTTGAATGAAATATATACCTGCTTTTAGGAGGCTTAAATGTATATTACTTTCTCAGCCATTTCCTGGATTTAAACATAAATTTGTTAGACCATTGTTGGACATGCTGTTTGCTATTAAGCCCAGCTAACTTTTAAAAACAAGAAGTGCGCGGGGGGAAAAACCTGGAAATTATATAGCAAATATGTTATATGCAATAATTAGGTGGACATGTATGAAAACTGTCTAGGTCTAAGACTTTATTTGTTACCCATAGCGACCAATCAGAGCTCCCCTTCCATTTTTGCAGAGCACTACATGAAATGAAAGTGGAGCTCTGATTGTTGCTATGAACAACAAAGAAAGTCTAAGACCTAGACAGTTTTCCTACATAAGGCCCTTAATTTTTTGCTTTTTTTAAAACCCTAAAACTGGTGCAAATGGTTGGAAACCTTATCTTAAAGGGGTTTTACAATAATATTGATGTGGGAAGCTTGAAAATGAAAAAAAAATAAAAATTTTCACCATTCATCAATATTAAAAATTCTGTACCATTTTTATTTTAGCTGCTATCTTAATATTCGGCTCATCTCCAGGGGATACTACCAATGATGATAGCTCCTTAGTCCTGGCCACACATGCTCAGACATCAGCTCTCCTTTCAGGCAGCTACTTTCAGTCTATTCCCTGTCTAGCAATCACAGACACTCACTCACTGCTGAGCGAGTGTTGAATCCCAGGTGATGTCATTCTACTTCTTAGAAGTAATTAGTCAATTAGTGCAAATAAATAAAAAGAAACCTTAATCATGCATGTGCATTAATAAAAGAAAAATCGACAAGTTTGCTTCCTGCAGGGATTTGAACCTAGAACCTCTATGTTGCAAGGAAGAAGTGCTAACCACTCAGCTACATTATAGCTACTAACAGCACTTTAAATAAATAGACCTTTGTTTGACTAGAGGATACTTTAGAGAAGGAGGTGATGTAACCTACTAGTCACATGATATGCATTCAAAAAAATAACCCGCTGCTTTTGACACATGAAAGGAACGGGTTAAAACCGGGATAAAATCCCTTTTGTGGCAAAGCCCCTTTAACATATTCATCCTTCTTTAACTGCTGCAAAGTATGTAAAACCTGTCCCTGCTGTATGTATAGAAACAATACAAGAATAATGTGTTTTTTATTGTAATATACTTTCAAACATTGAACTAATTTTGATTTACAACTTGATTTAACATTAGCAATTTAGCATTTCTTGGGTAGTAGAGATGGGTAAAATGATCTGTTTTGTTTCTTCTGTCCCAAGTGACAGAAGAATGGTTTGGACATAATCTGAGTTTTGTACTTTATTGCCTTTTTAACAAATTATTTTTTTAAATTTGTGCTTGACTGGGCCCCTGGGGTTTAAATGGAATCATCACATTCTACTAACAAAATAATTGTCTTTTAAAGAACAAGGATCTATGCAGAAATGATAAGAATTGATTTTCTCTTTTGGATTGTTATTTTACAGAAAAAATTAACATAGTAACTCCTTTTAATACAGTTAATGCACCTGAGTCTACTACTATTATTTATTATTGATATCTAAGCTATTATTTTAATGAAAACAAACTATTAAATAAAAGCTTTATCTATAAAATGCTGACTTACCTGTAATAGTAGACTGCATTAACAGCAATAAAAACTGGTGTTAAACAGTGAATGTATAAAATGCATCATAGTGATATAGTTGGGAGTTGTCATAATATTATGTAACCTAGAGTACTGTTCACAATTCTTAATGGCTGTTTCTTCTTGTTTTACTAGTGAGCCATTTACGTATTTATGATTCCAAGTGCATGCAACCCATTTTTCGAATTTTTTGCTGTGTGATGATAATTTCTGTCTGACTTTATGATGTTCACACCAATATTTTTCAAAATGCGTGTAATAAAATTTTAAAAGCAACTTTTTAAATGCAAGTTCTTAATTCCTGGGCACTAATGTCATGTTGTCCCAAAAAAAAAAAATAAAAAAGTTAATAGTATGTATTAACAAGGGGTTAAACATTTTTCCACCAGATATAGAGACCAAATTTGGGCCCCAAAAAATGTGGGAAAGTGAAGATTTAGAATATTAATCTGTTTTCATTTAGCCCTTTCAGCAGCACAATAATGGGATAATCTATGCCCTGCGAACTGATAGAACAGATGGAAGTTTTGGTGAGGTGGAGTATACTATGTAATTGCCCCCAAACTCTACCATTTTGTGAATTTTTTGTAGTTAAGACTGCTAATTTAAATTTGGGGGAGGGGTAGGCATTTTGGGTGCTGAAAGGGCTAAGTAAAAACAGATTTACATTCTAAATCTTCACAAACCAGAGGTCTCTCAGCTGTAGAAGTTAAAAGAGCCCTGGTACTTTGGGCTCGAAGGAAGGAGGTACGTCCAACGCTTAAAACCTGTAAGCATAGGCTATTATATGTCTGTCCCGTGGGGATGTTAGACTTGGAAGCTTTTAGCCCCTTTTTTTTCCAAGAAAAGATTAGAAGTTTTTTATTTCTAAAAAGGGGCCCCCTTTCTAGATAGTGGGGGGACATTATGAAAACTGTCCTTGGTCTAAGACTTTTTTGTGGCCCAAACAACCAAACGAGCCCCTTTATTCTTTCAGAGCACTAGATGAAAAGTAAGGGGGAATCTGATTGGTTGCATGGGAAAAAAAAAGTCTTTGCCCGACAGTTTTCATACATGTAGCCTTGTATGTTCTTCGATATTCCCCCATATAAAATTTGTGAAAACCTCTTGGCAAGTGAAGATCTTCATAAAAGGAAGGTAATGATCATTGTATTAGCTAACAAAGGGACTTTAGGCCTGAAGCTTGGGAGAAATACAATGTAGAGATCAGCTGATGTTATATCTGCAAGCTCTTCAAAATTTTTAGCAGAACTAAAGCCAAGAGGAAGGCCATCTTCCAGGATACATATTGGAAGAAAGATTACTCCAAGAACTAAAAATGGAGGGGCACAAGCTTCATTTGGCTAGTGTTGAGCGATTTTTTTCGCAAAGTTGAAATCGGGAAGGTTTTTATGGTGATCGAATTTCCAGATCATGCATAATTAAAGGGTTAAAAATTTTGCATTATCTATTAAATCGCGCCTTTTTCGGCGCTTTCCGTAAATTTTGGCGGGCCTCAAAATAGATTTCAGAACAGAGCAGGGTATTTTTGTGCGCGTCAGACTGGGTGGTATGTTGCGATTTGGGGGAAAAAACACATGACCCCTTTTTTTGGGGTTTTTTTTACCTTTTTTTTTTTCCCCTTTTCCCCCGTCCCTTTTTTC
>JAODAL010038370.1:0-39303 GCA_025379985.1 Phyllomedusa bahiana
TATCATTGTGGGATGTATAATAAATCCTTACGGGACAAATTGCAAGAAATGCCAAGAATGTTTGGCCGACCTGACATTCTATAAGTTTACTCAGCCCGTCGTAGAAAGGGAAGAGAACCATGCGCCAGTATGGTAAAGGCTGTGAGTAATGACCAAGCAAGCAGATGACCAAAGGACACAGAGTCTTTGAATGTGTGGTCCAGGCATTGCGGACAGAGTATGAAAGAACTCGACTGGAAGTGTTCCTCAGATGAAGGCAGAACGGCAAGCTCCTTAAACGACATTGGCTCCCACAGTACCCCCCTTTTTAGAACAGTTCCACAGCGG
Organism: Phyllomedusa bahiana; assembly: GCA_025379985.1. Taxonomy (NCBI): domain Eukaryota; kingdom Metazoa; phylum Chordata; class Amphibia; order Anura; family Hylidae; genus Phyllomedusa; species Phyllomedusa bahiana. Next base: position 328 of record JAODAL010038370.1, read on the forward strand.
GTTCCCTTCCGCAAGAGGTCCTCATTTTGTGACAGAGTCTGGGGACCCACTCTGTCTGGGCTGCCAACAGTATGGCCACATCGCTAGAGATTCCATGAACGTGTAAGGTGGTAGCCTGGGTTAATACTACCGGAACCGCTGCAGTAGCTGGGCGTCCTGCGGCAGTGCAACAAAACCAAGGCCCATGCGTGAGGAGTACGGATCTTTATGCCAGTAGTCCCGTTTATGGAAGCAGAGCTAGAAGCAGAAAGGAGCACTGCCTATTTGATAACTTGGGTCAGAGTGTACCTGATGCCCTTGAGTTCTTTGAGAGACACTTGTCGGGCACATGATGGAGCCAGAAAGATGGCAGGCGTCATTTAGGCTGAACGGCAGCCAAACAATGGGTGAGCTGGACTACAAGGGATAGTTTGGATGCGTATCCGACTGTTTGGACAAGACAAGTGGCCAATAAGGAGTCTGCTGGTAGATCACCCATACCAAGAGGGGAGTGGATGTGTCCTGGGCATGAACGGCCTCCGAAACCAGGATCACCACCTCTAATGCCAAAGAGGGCCAAGATCTTGGCAGCGGGCCACCCACGCACTCGGCCCACCTCAGAAGTCTACGACAGATGGTGAGGAGCTGCAGTCTGCAGAAGAGCCCCACATCCATTCGACCCATTGGGGCACGTGAAGTTGTCAGCAAAAGCCCCGATCAATATCCCGCCACGACCACGAAAAAATATTGAATTGCCGGGGAAACCAACGAAAGTTGAATGGGCTGGTAAGTCTTGTTGAACCAGTCTCACAAGAAGAGTCAATGAAGACCGACCACTGTTAGCTCGGGCCCTTGCCACTTGTGGAAAGGGGGTGTGTACCCGTGAGATGCCTCATGTCATGGACAGCGAGTTACCATTCCTGTGAATACCCTAACGAAAGCCGAAGTCCATGTTCCTGGTGAAGATATCTCCCGGCGAGAGGACGTCACTCTATGGATGGCCCGATATAGCGGTCTGCCTGGACCTATGCAGTGAGGGTCCAAAGGGTGAGCCTCCGACGGCGGAATGGTCATGGCCCGAGTGATTAATGGCTCTATGGGAATTAGAACCGCAGGCCTGACTTCCATGGCAACAACAGCAGCTGGAAGATACCCTCTGTATTCCAGGAGACACGATGAAGACTTCTGGTGTGCTTCTATACCATCGAGCATAGAATCCACACGGGCGATGCCCTGCCCATCCGAGAAAGGTACCGACAAAATCCCGCAAAATGTACCCAGGAATGAAAGACATTGGTGCCAATCATGCTGGAGAATGAGTGATTCAAGAGAGTCAAGTCCCTGAGCCGCCCCTGTGGTTTTTTGGGCGAAAAAAGATTGGGGGTCTCAGTGTTCTCGCGTAGACTACCAGGAAGCTAAATGCCCATACCATTCGTGGACGCCTATCCTCTCCCGCGGATTGAAGAGTCTCTTGTCCCGCTCGTAGGCCATGCAAATGTTCTTTTTCGACCCTCGACCATGGCTAGTGGATACTGCAGGTACCCGTAACTGTGAAGGATAGGCAAAGACAGTTTTCATTCTGCCTATGGGACTTTACGAGTTCAATCGTATTCCGTTTGGGCTTTCCAACGCCCCAGGACATTCCAGCGGCTGATGGAACACTGTCTAGGAGATCTTACTTTGAGTCGGTGCTGATCAACCTATATAATGTAGTGGTGTTCGGAATTTGTTTATGTACCATCACCAAAACTGCGGCAGGTTCTGGAATCGACCTACGAGACCATGGCTTAAGAATCAAGCCAAAGTAATGCCAACTCATCCAGCAGACGTATAGAGTACTTGGGGCATGTGGTTCACTCGGAATGGGGTACAGGCCGGCCCCCAGTAATGTTGGAGCGTCCAAAAACTGGCCCTCGGCCATGTACAGATACGAAGAAAGTTCGGGCATTCCCTTTGACTGGCCGGTATTACCGAAGGTTTTTACCCCCGTTGCGCTCATCTGACGGCCCCTTAAATGAGCTACTTAGGGATAAACCTGGGGTCCAACAGATATCTCCCTATTGAGTGGGACCGCGGCAGCAAGAGCATTTGAAGCGTGAAAGAGGCGCTGACCCAGTGCTCCAATCTGCCTATGCGCGTTTCGACACCCCCTTTTCTGCTGTATACTGACGGTAGTCCTACATGGGTTGGGGCTTGTGCTGTCACAGGTCCAAGAGGGGCGAGAGATGAGTAATTGCCTATGCCAGTCGGTCCTTGTGGGGAGTCAGAGTCAAATCCTGGCAATTATAGCTCCTTTAGAGAATGTTGAACAGTTGGCCCCGTGGTGTGGCCATTGACTGAAAGTTCGCAGAGTACCTGACGGTGCAGAAGTGACCTCGTCATGACCGACAACAACCCATTGGCGCATTGAAAGCTAATCTGAGCCCTACATCAGAGAATTGAGGCAACGACTCTCCCAAAATATCAATTCCGCATTAATTCTGGTCAGGGAGAGAAAACGGGAAAGCCGAATCCCTCTCGCCTCTCGAGTCCCAGTCAGACTTCCATCCCTGCAGCAATGATGAGGAAGTTTTTTATATTTTTGAAAGAAGACACTGAAAATGCCAGACTTTAGACAGTTTCCCTGCGTTCCAGGACGTGGCCCACTCAAGTGGGGTGGCGTCTGTGATGCCTATGGTGTTGGGAAAGACCAGTGGCTGATTGCAGAGGGTCCAGGATGTTGCCCACTTTACAAAAGTGAAGGGGTGGGGTCCGTACTCGGTCTGGCCCCGACCATAGGACAGGCGCCAGCTGACTCAGGAGGGGCAAAAAGCTGTTGAGGCAGTGGGATAAGCTTGAGTGGTTTCCCAGGGTTCTCCTTTGCAGACCAACTACTAACAATCAGAGTTGCAGCAACTCGACAACAGATTGTTATCCCCATGTCATTAGGACCAGCGGCTTTGCCTTCGGGAAGCTCAAGATAGAGGCGCCCATTTTTGGGAGTGACAAAACCTACAAGTGGCTTCACCGACTGGTGTACTGCCCTGACTTGTGTAGTATGGTGTCTGAAGCTTGCCTCAATGTCGTATCTTTGGGTTGAATAAGATACTGAACAGAGGGCTCCCTTCATTATCATCAGCACCTCTGGCACCCCTAGAACTCCTATGATTGACTATGTACACGATTGGGTACTCTACCTCTAGGTCAGTCGTACAGTTTGGTCATGACAGACCATTTCACTAAATATGCCGTGGCTGTACCCACTAGGATCAGACTGCAGATTCTGCTGCTGAAACGATCGCAAGCACTTTATAACAGTGTTTGGGTGCCCACAGAGATACATTCCGACCAGGGGGCATGTTTTCCAAGGGGCTATAAATGAGCGAACTGTACCAGTTTTATGGTGATTTGAGCTTCCCCGTACTACCTCATATCATCCGCATTTAACGGGCCTTGTGAGCGGTTTAAAAAAAACCACAACCCTTAACCAGATGCTGCGGACTTAAGAAGGACAGCCAGAAAGGCTAGGTGCGCCTGAGAACCTGCCTGAGCGTGATGTGGGCCTACAACAATAGGGTGCACAGTACCACGGGTTACTCCCACATATGCTGATGTTTCGGGAGACGCGGGTCGAGAGATTGAGGATCTCCACAGCCCATTCCGACAGAACCAGCCACCGACCAGTACCACAGGCCTGGGGCCAGGAACACCGCCAGCCGACTGCGGATGGTGCACAATGTTTGTAGGAGAGCGTCTGAAACTAGTTGGGCATCCTAACCCGCGGCCCGTGCAGAGAGACGTTTTGCCCCGGGTGATCGGGTCATGGTCAGGGCTAAGTAGCGCCATCTGGGAATTGGATGGGAGGATGGGAGGCAGACCCATATGAGGTCAAGAGAATGTGGACCCCTGCCATCCCAGTCTACAAGGAAAGAGCCGATAGGGACAGGGGCCGACATGAATCTTCACGAGAAATATGTTGAGTCGCTGTGATTTTGGAAAGTGCCCGAAACCAGGCCCCGAAGAACCTACCCCTGTCCATCAGCCTCCCTTATTGAGGAATGTGGGCTGATCCCACTGCCGTGTCAACTGAGGTTTCCACTGGACAATTTTGCCACCCAGATAGAGACAAGCAGCCAGCAACTTCTTCCCCAAAGGATGGACCTGAAACCCCTGAGCCTATAGCCCTCACGTAAGGACACCCAGATCCAACGCGAGTGTACCCCCCCATGGCTATGCTCAAGTCGAGTTTTGTGTGGGAGGGTTGTCAGAGATGCAAACTTCTAGTGGGGTGGTAAGGGGGATAGTGGACCAACCGCATTATGTTCACAAAGTAAAGTCCTATGTATGACAATTGTGCAGTATTTAATTGTATTCGCCTTGTTTGGGCCACAAGATGCCGCTATTTCTGTTACCGAATATGCAAATAGGCACATGTTATAACACCACCATGGCGTCGGCCATTTTGGCAAAAAGTGATGAAAGATGAGAGGGCAAGCAGCAAGCAGCAGGGCAACAGGAGCAAGCCAAAGAAACGATCTAGCTTCCCAGAACCTGCCAGCTTGAACTGAGAGTGCCCAGAGACTTAGGAGAGCCTGACGCCTACACAGACGTTTCCCACACCGAATGAGAGCCCCGGTACAAACAGACAACAGCCGAGACAAGAGAGGACCATTCTGCACCAGACCAGCCACTCCATCCCAATGATCTGCTTCTGAGGACAGAATTGCCGGCTCCATCTTTAGTACCATCAGTGATGCGTCACGCCAAACGAGCTCAGAACTGTGGGAAGGCCTGCTACTAGTTTAGTTAGGTTTAGGTTCAGTTACAGGCCAAAGAGGGTTAAACCCAACTACACCTCTGTTCATGACCTTGAAAAGAGTGTCTAACACACTGTTATCCACATGAACCGTTCACCTGTGAGAGAAAGTTTGTGTCACATGTGCCTTTGGGGGGAGTGAAGCAAGTAGAGTAAGTTTAAGTTGTAAGCCACTGTGCTGTACCCGCCGTGCTCAAACCACCACCCCACACACAATTTTTTTCCTGTTAGTGCTTATGGTATTAAAAAAGGTAAGGGGTTATTCGCCTTTCCGAACCCACTGGGTAGGTAAAGTTACCAGGCATCCAGAGGATAACACACTCCTGGCGGCGCTCTGTTGCACACAATGGCCCAAGATAGTATTTGTATAACCTGTTGTTAAGAGGGATCTTTTCACTACTTGGTTCCAGAAAGTTCATAAAACAACCTGTGTATGAGCCGTTTTTGGAGTCGTGTTCTTTGTCCGTACTTCGCTGTATTCCGGTAAAGCCTGCCCTCGGTACTCGGCTTACAACTTGGTGTAGTCCCGTTGCAGATACAGCGATCGTTAGGACAGAGCTGCGGCGGGAGATCTTCCCCCGATGTCAATGGTGCCGGCCCGGAGCCAAGCTCAAGGTGCCCCCACAATACCCCCCAAGTGAGTTATGTCCCTTTAGGGCCACTATTGCAATCCCTCCCCAAATTTGACGGGAAAAAGATGACATTGCAGGACTGGACAGAAAGGGTGCGTAGCGCTGCTAAAATATGTAACTTAGCACCTTTTGTTGAGCCAGTGTTGGAGTCGTGTTCTTTGTCTGTGACTTCGCTGTATTCCGGTAAACCTGCCCTCGGTACTCGGCTTACAGTAAGGTACATAGAGCTCCTATAGGGAGATATATAGGCCCTGTCTAGGTAATTATAGAGGCTCCCAGTAGGTAGGTTTATAAGCCCTCAATAGGTAGGTATAGACCATTGTAGGTAGGTATAGACCCCCATGTAGTTAGGTAAGTATATGGAGCCTCTGCAGGTATGTAGACCCCCTGTAGGAATATATGCCCCCTGTATACACTCGCTTGGTGGGGGAATGGGAAACAGCAAGTAATTTTTCTTTGTTTTGTTTTTTTAACAATTAGGGGGCCTAGACCTACCCAAAGGGGGTCTTTACATTTACAAGGCTTCTTTATAACTACAGGCAAAAAATGGATCAAGACCGTGTATGAAAGGTACAGAACATATGTGCTAGCAGGGAAGAAGAAAATTTCCCAGATCCCGCTGAATTTCAACCTGGAGACAGGGTGCTTGTACATAACAAGAGAGATCAAAGAGCTGGAAAATTAGAACCTCCTTGGGAGTATAACCCATGTGTGATAATCGGTCGTGTTGGCCCAAATTCAGCAATATGTGAGGTCCAATAAGAGAATATAGATGGACGTAGAAAGATTCTGCATCACAATTTGCTCCGTCCATGTACCTTCAATACAGTGTGCCCTGGGGAGAGTGAAACGAATTGAAATTATGAAGAAAACATGAGCGCTTTATAGCCTAATATAGACTGCTGGGTTCCATTGTTTACTAATACTAAGAAACTATTGATTGAAGAGATTGAAGCCTTATATGCTAGTGAGCCTACAGAAGAAGAAAGATACCCACAACAAACTACCAGAGGGAATGTACCCAAGAGCTTTTAAGATTGTGAATTATAAGAGCAATGTTGGTCTTTATTACAAAGGGGAGAAGATGTGGGGGTTGTTCTGTTACAGGTTATGCTGTTCAGTTTGGTGGTGAGCCAATCAAATCAGGGGTCAGAAGCCGGGGCCAGATATTTCAACTTTTGACAGGTGAGACGGGGAGTCAGTTGGTGAAGAAAAAAAGAGGAGACGCCATAGATCAGATACTATGGTGGGGGAGCATTGTGTTGAGTTGTATTTAGAACTCCCATAGAACAGAATGGAGAGTCTTGCACAATTCTGACCGGATTTACATTCTGGACCAACAGTTCAGGGGCCCGATCTCAAGATGGATGTGAGATCCAGACCGGCACCCATCACAATTTGATGACATCTCCTGTGCATATACCATTGAAGTCTAAGGTGGGGACACCCCTTCAACTTGACAGGTATCATGATATCACAACAAATTATAGGTTCAAGCTAAACTCTGCTACATCCATGACTGTATTGATCTTGACAACCCCTTTAAGGTCAGGACTTGTCCATTCCAAGAACAAAGCTTTCCCTTTAGCTCCATCTTTTAGTTGGTTTCCTTGTGAGCTTTTGGTCTCTTGAGACCCTCACACACTTGATAACAATCACACCCCATTTTATTAGGATTGAAAGCTGAAATCTAGGTCATTCCAAAGGGTTCACTTACTTTTTTCTGCAACTCTATTCCTTTTTACTGAGATATAAATGTCATTATTTACATTCATTGCTCTGAGATCTGTGGATATTTCACATAGATCACATCTCCTTACTAGATCTGTTAAATACTTTTTCTCTTCTTGATGCCAACTGTTGGCTGATGTGATTTATGCCAGTGACTTGCTCAGTGAAATGCTGCACATGGTTAATATCTATGGCGCATTTTACAACTTGTGGGCCCAAGAATCAGCTTCACTGGTGAGCCCCAAGAATCATCTCCACTGGTGAGCCCCAAACATCAAAGTCACTGGTGGGCCCTAGAATCAACTCTGTTGGTGGGCCCCAAGAATCAACTTAACTGGAGGGCCCCAAAAATAAACTTCACTGGTGGGCCCCAAGAATCAACTCCACTAGTGAGCCACAAGAATTATCTCCACTGGTGAGCCCTAAGCATCAACTCCATAAATGGGCTCCAAAAATCAACTCCACTATTAGGATTTCAGAATCAACTACACTGGTGAGCCTCAAGAATCAACTCTACTGGTGGGCCCCAAGAATAAGATCCACTGGTGAGCCCAAGAATCAACTCAACTGGTGGACCGAAGAATCATCTCGACTGGTGGCCCCCAAGAATCAACTTCACCAGTGGGTCACAAGAATCATCTCCACTGGTGGTCCCCAAGAATCAACTACACTGGTGGGCATCAAGAATCAGCTCCACTGGTGGTCCCAAGAATCAACTCTACTGGTGGGCATCAAAAATTAACTCCACTGATGGCCCCAATAATAAACTCCACTGGTGGCCCCAATAATCAACTCCACTGGTGGGCCCAATAATCACCCCCACTGATGGGCCCAAAGAATCAACTCTATTGGTGGGTCTATAGAGGCAACTGAACTGGTGAGCCCCAAGAATCAGCTCAACTGTTGGGCCTCAAGATGCCACTCCACTAGTGCCCCTAAGAGTAAACTGTACATTTTTATTTAACAAAAATAATTGTTGGTCAGCGGCAGATCTCCCATCTAAACAGCAGATGTGCTGCTGACAATAATGAAAGTAAATGACCATAAATTGGTCATAAAGAGAAAATTGTGTTCCACCCTTGTTCCCATGCCAACCAACTGGCACCCTACAGTGTCTTTGTGCGGGAGGGGGGGGGGGGGAATGGACCCACCAGTGGAGTTAATTTTTGAGACTCACTAGTTAAGTTGATTCTTGGTACCCACCATGGGAGCTCATTGTTTTGGCCCGCCAGTGGAGTTGATCCTTGGTGCCCACCAGTAGAGTTACATAGTTATATAGTTTGTAAGGCCAAAAAAGACAGATATTCCTCTAGTTCAGTCTATTGTGCTGTAGTGTTTTTTTTTAAACATATGTTTATTCGGTTTCTCATGAACTTCACAATAAATTGATTACAAAATGCGTACATTGCTTTTGTTGAAGAGTAAATACAATATGATGCTAGCAGCAAGAACAACAGTTATTAATGCAAGCTTCAAGCTGACCAGGGCAAGAGTAGAAGGCCGTTCGCCCTAAAAAAGACGAATGGAACTTTGCGCAAAGTCCAAACGAGAAACCAATTTTCTAATTTAAGACACCAGAAGTATACGAACACAACTACAGGGAAGACAAACATCTACAACAAACACACCAACAATTAGGAAAAACCCGCAACCACCAAATTTTGAACACACAAAACCTAAGAACAATAATCAGACAAAACCGACGCGTGACAACGAAAAGGGAGAGAAAGAAAAAAAAAGAAGGGGGGGGGGAGTGAGTGAAGGGGAAGTAGGGGGGTTCACCACCACAGTGGGACAGGGAGCCCGGTTAGAACAGTGCAAGATGTCTATTAATTTGACCTGGAGGCGCAGTCCAGGATACATAAGCATTTCTACCAAGGACTATAAACGTGAATTAGGATTAGCTTTGCATAGGAATTCACGGTGGCATCTCAGGAAGATGTAAACGTCCCAGGGATCCCACTAGAACGCCCTCAAGGTACCATTTGGAAAACCTAAAAGGGAAAACCAAAGACATTTTTTTTCTTTATTTTCGTTAGCCATGTGCTGTTCTCCTCAGTTATATGTATTGTTATTCAGTTCTTTATTTTCCATATTGTTGCTGAGCTGCTATCTGCTGACCAGAATTTACTTGTGCTCCCTCTGTCTTTGTTCATAAAGTTTTTCTCCGAGGGAGTGTGTTTTTTTGTAGCCTTAGCTGAGTCACTTCATGTTGTTTTTCATCTTAATGTGACTGGAGCACACATCTTTTGGGCTAGCAGAAGCATCAATTTCTGACCAGCAAACTCCAGCAAACTGCAGCAAAACAGAAAACAGCAAACAGCAAAACAGCAGCAGTAGCAGCAACATACTGCACCAAGGTTTATACTACTACAGAGATAACCACAGTTCTGTATCAGTGATTATTGCTGTATCCAAGGTGAAAAAAACACGTTCTGTTTCATATCACTGTGCTACTATATCTACTAAGGTGAGCCTGCTTGGTCCTGTCTGCTCCACATTCTGGATACGAAGGTAGGAAAGTCTCCCAGTCACTATCATCCACCAGCCAGTTATACCTTCATTCGCCTCATGTGGGAACAGAACAGTCAGAAATTTCTTTAGAGCCCAAGACATCAGTCAGAAATTGGCTTAGAGCCCAAGACCACAGTAGAGAAATCTCCCTAGCAACAAGCACATGTGCATACTACCTCACGTTGCCGTGGACACCCAGTCTGGAAAAACCCCACAATTCACTCAAATTACCCTGGGAATCTTATTGGGGTGTCCCAAAGAAGCCGTGCTGCGATTTTCAGCCCCAAAATCAAAAGTTGGTTTTCTTAAAGAGACAGTGCACCTTAAATTAAAAATGGCCGAAAAGCAGCTTGTGCATTTCCCCAGTGCTGAAACACAGCAAAGACAACCTGATACTGATGATTTTGAAGAGCAGGAAGCAGAACTCCCACTTCCAGCAGACCAAGTTGTACGACCAAAACGCTCTCTCAAACCAACTCTAAAGGTCATTGAAAACTATCACAATACAAAAGATGAGCTCTGTGATAATCTGGAAGAGCGATGGGAACGAGTTACCTCCCTGATGTCAGACCTTCACTCCTTCAAAGGTGATGCCAGGAGCCTACAAGAAGCTGTCGCACGGCTGTATACAGCGCACGAAAGATATAAGCAGTTGCTGACAAAGTAGATCACCTTCTTAAAAGACTCTAATGTCGATGAAGCCTTAACGGAGCTGAACAAGGCAGAAGCAGTGGAAAGAGAAAGAGACGTCATGGTGCAGAATGCCAAAGATAAAGCAGAACTCCACATCTCTCATCTACAGGAGACTAGATCGCACAGATCAAATTCATTGAAACATTCGTCACGGACATACAAATCATCTTGCTCAAGAAGCTCAGTCCTGAGTGAAAGAATATTAGAGGCCCGCCTAGAGGCAGAGCAATCCAAAATAAGACGTGCCTTAACAGAGAAGGAAGTAATGGCAGAAAGAGAACGTGCAGAAGCAAAGGCTCAGGCTGAAAGAGAAAGTGCAGAAGCAGAGGCTCAGGCTAAAAGAGCAAGTGCAGAAGCAGAGGCTCAGGCTAAAAGAGCAAGGGCAGAAGCAGAGGCTCGGATAAAGATTCTTCAAATAGAGATGGAAGAGGAAATCGCATTGGCCAAAGTAAAGGTACTTGAGCGAGCAATGAGCCAAGGTCTTGATCCAGTTTGCTTGCCACAGGAACAGACAATCCAGTTGATCGCACCAGTGACTATGTGCTGAAACAGTTACCTGCAGAGCCCCCTGTCTCTAATACTGTTCAAGTTGACAACACTGAAACCTCCAAGTCAGCTCTACCTGTATCTCTGGTGCCATCCACAGAACCCACACAAACTAATGATCATCACCCAGATGTGCCTTCTCAAGAACAGGTATCACAGGAAGATGGCCACCAGGTGTTTTCTGGCCTAGTTCCACAGCATGAGCAGCGGACATCAGAACTTCCAGAGGCTAAACCACCGCTCAACCCTGCAGCAACATCATTCTACCCGGGAACATCTCACCATTTCACGCCAGGCAAACCATACACCCAAGGGCTACCACGAGTTGACACGGCAACAAGCAGTGAGAAAGCAGACATATCTGAGTTTGCCAGGTTCATGGTTAGCAGGGAGCTGATTAACACCAGTCTCTCAAAATTTGATGACCGCGCAGAGAGCTACAGAGCCTGGAAAGCAACCTTCAAAGCTGCCATTGCCAACCTTAAGCTAACCGTAGAGCAGGAGCTTGATGTCATGGTCAAATGGCTGGGCCCAGGCTCTACAAATCGCATCAAGAGCCTCAGAACTGTCTATGTGGGACAAGCAGAACCAAGTCTTGCCGCTGCCTGGCAGAGACTTGAACGTGTCTTTGGCAGCGCCGAAGCGATAGAGAAAGCCCTATTCAAGTGACTCATTCCAAAGATTAATCTCAAAGAGGTCCACAAGCTTCAGGACTTGTGATCTGCTCATGGAACTGGAACTCGCTAAAAGAGACCCTCGTCTGTCTGGACTATGCTATCTGGATACCGCCCATGGGGTGAATCCAATTGTCATAAAGCTGCCTTACAGTTTGCAAGAAAAGTGGGCAACATCAGTCTCAAGATACAAAAGGACACATGATGTCACCTTTCCCCATTCATTCATTTCTGCAGGTTCATCGATGAGCAGGCCCAGATGAGGAATGACCCCAGTCTCGACTTCCTGGAGCTCAACACTACAGCTACATCATCTTCAAGGTATGAAGGCGTCACACAGAAACACAGAGACTTTAAGAACAGTGTAAGTGTTAGAAAGACCAACCTGCCACCACCTGCAGCACCCACGGGTAAACACCATACTAATTCTCCAGGAGACAAGTCCTTCAACCGTGAATGTCCTATTCATAAAAAACCTCACTCACTAAACAAATGCAAGAAAATCCTCACCGAGCTAGGGGTATGTTTCAGATGCTGCGCTTCATTGGAGCATATGGCTAAGGACTGAAAATCTGCCATTAAGTGTGAGGAGTGTCACAGCGACCGACATGGCACAGCTATGCACCCAACCCCACTCACCAGCGATTCATCCACTGCAGTGACCAGTATTCCCGCTACAAGCCATGGCGGGGAGCCCCAGAAACACGCTAACACTGCCATAGATGTTTCCTGCTCATGTTTGGAGGTATGTGGAGAGCGCCAAAGGGACAAATGTTGTGCCAGAATATGTCTTATCAAGGTTTACCCAGAGAGACAACCAGAAAAGACCATAAAAATGTACGCAATCATTGATGACCAAAGCAACCGGTCCTTAGCTGGACCTAAGTTCTTTGAAACATTTGGGATCAAAGGACCCACAAAACCCTATACCTTAAATACTTGCTCAGGCAGCATAGAGACTTGTGGAAGAAGAGCACAGGGATTCATCGCTTCTCCTATCAACGGGGATACAGAGATACCCCTACCTACACTGATCGAATGCGACCATATACCCGATCACAGGGATGAGATTCCTACCCCAGAAGCTGCACTTCACCAACCACACCTAAGGCACCTAGCCAGTGTTATCCCACCTCTCGATATGGACGCCGAGATTCTGCTCCTGCTTGGCAGAGACAATCTAAGGGTACACAAGGTGCGTCAACAGTGTAACGGTCCTGACTATGCCCCGTACGCCCAGAGACTAGACTTGGGATGGGTAATCATAGGAAATGTATGCTTAGATCAACCAGGAATTGACTCCTTTAAGACTTACGTGCAAGGGGACGGACGCACATCTTACATCAAGCCGTGCCCTCATCACTATGAGGTGAAAGAGAAGCTCCAAGACCTCATACAGCTGCCCGACATCATTCCCTCCCCCTATGCTGACAACCTGGGGAGATCAGTGTTTCTCACAACTAAGGATGACGATAAAGTAGCCTTGTCAGTAGAAGACAGAGAATTCCTCAAGATAATGGACAGTGAGTTCTCTAAGGATGAAACCGATCACTGGGTTTCTCCATTACCCTTCCGAACTTCCAGAGTAAGACTCACAAATAACCGGGAACAAGCTTTGTCAAGATTTAACTCTCTTCAGCGTACCCTAAACAGCAAGCCTGAAATGAAAGAACACGTCACATTTATGGAAAGAATATTCCAGAACAACCATGAAGAACCAGCTCCATCCTTAAAGAAGAACAAAGAGTGCCTGATACGGGTGCATTGGGACTTAAACATCTCCTTCCAAGACACATCTTGCAGCCACGACATCGACCTTCCCAGCATCATCTCCAACCTTCATCAGAGCCACCAACTTGTTATGCCCAAGAATCAGAATAAGAGAAAAAAATCATCAGCACAGTTTTGAATCTACAGATGACTTCGTAGGTAGTGTTGAGCGATTGCGTTGGCTATCGAGATCGATCAATAGTCGATAGTCGGCCGCTATCGATAAGGTTTTTTGATAGTGAGCATCGATTATGCGCGATGACCATTAAAGTCTATGGGAGAGCAACAACACCTTCATTATTACATCCAAACAAGGCTGGAGAAGCTGAAATTAACATCCACAACAGTCAAATGGATACGTGCTACATCTTAGGCAACACACTTAGGTTATAAAAGTCACAGAAAAAAAGTCACAGACCATTTACTATCCCTGTCTTGTACCACAGCCTGACCCTTAAACCTGCATGACCCCCACATTTAAAAAGTGCCCGAAGGCTAGATTTGAACCTCATGTTACTTGAATGGACATTGAATATCCCTGTCCTGGAACGCAGCATGGCCCCAAAACCGCATGACCCCCCCATTTAAAAAATGCCGCAAAAAGGAGTCTTCAACCCCCCATTTTAGTTGAATGGCATTGACTTTTACCCGTCCCCGGGCCACAGCATGAGCCCCAAACCCGGGATGACCCCCACATTTAAAAGTGCGGAAAAGGAGGGCTTTCAAACCTTTTAGTTTCATGGACATTGCTATACCTGTCCTGGGGCCCCGCATGAGCCCCAAAAACCCGCATGACCCCCAATTTAAAAAGTGCCGGGGGAAAAAAAAAAATCTTTAACCACCCCTTTTGTTTCACTGGGGTTAACTTACCTGTCCTGGGCCCCCCATGAGCCCCAAACCTGCATGACCCCCACTTTAAAAAGTGCCGGAAAAAAGGGGTCTTTAACCACCCTTTTAGTTGAATGGACATTTACTATACCGTCCGGGCCACAGCATGACCCGGGCCGGAGTTACGTGGGGGGTTGAAAGCCCAGGTGGCGTCCCCCTCATTATTAACAGCAGGTTAAAATGCCCTGATGACGAACAACGAAAAACTGTCGTGTGAAGCAGAGTGCGGAAGGGGTGTGAGAAATCCCCGGCTTCCTTGTAAACGCAATACTGGGGAGCGCTTGCCCCTCCGTATGAGTGTGGGCCAAATTTAGCTTCATTGGAAAAATGGGGGTTAACGCTCCTGTTTAACCCCGGTCCTTTATCTTGGCATTCTTTTTCTCTTTTACTCAACGTGCTGGAGGAAATGGTCTCTGTTACTTTGGTCTAAGTCGTGATCACATACTCCATGTCCTCTGAATAATCCTACATCTGGTTCAAGTTTTACTGTACACTCCCTTGTAAATTCAGAGTATTTTTTTTAACATGCTATTTTGTACATGCATGTTTTTTAGTTTTTTAGTACTTTAATTCTAAGAAAACAACATTTTTTAAAATAGGATGGAATCACCATGTCTTTGTTTCTCTTTTCTTTACTTGTATTAATGGGTGTGTCTCAATACAGGGATTTGATAGCTATGTTAAAGATCTTGCAAAAAACAAGTCATTTTGCAATATGTGGTCCAGCTAACAGTGTGCCTACCTATTCATGTTTCTGACAGCTCCATCACCCTTGAGCCACTCTTGACAATTGTGAAGAACAAATGTCTGTTAGAAACAACATTTTAGTATAGGACCTGTAGTGTATCTGCTTGTCACAGCAAAATGCCCCCAAAAATTCAAGCATGACCCTTGAGCCACTTTGGTCAATTGTAAAGAACAAATGTCTGTTAGAAACAACATTTTTTTTAGAATAGGACCTGTAGGATTGCTGCAGTTCAATGCAGCATGACCCCAAATAATTATTAAAAGATGATCTTATCCAGCCATGTGTAAAAAATTGTGAGGGAATAAAATGCACTTAGAACGACACCATTTCTGTTACAAAGGACAATGATTATTGCTGTCTATCAACAGCTTCATGACCCCAAAAATTATAAATATGATTCTCAGCCACTATTAAAATTTGTGAGGGAGATATGCCACTTAGAAGCACATTTACGTTCCAAAGAAGGACCATATTATAGTGTATCTCCACAGCAACATGACCCCAAAAAAATTATAATATATGACTCTCAGCCACTATTATTAAAAATGTGAGGGAGATATGCCACTTAGAAGTCCACTTTTCCTGTTCCAAAGGACATGATTTATTGCTGTATCTCTCCAGCACACGATGACGTCAAAACCATTGACTATGCGAAAACTTCTTAAGATAAAGTGAGTAAATGGAATACAGGTGTTGTCATGAACCTTCGCTGTCTTTTACAAGTACTCCTCACAGGCAAAACCAGACAAAATGAAACTGTTGGGAAAGAGGTAATAAAAATTGCAGCAGTAAGAAATGATCATTTTAAAAAAAAAGTTTTTCAAGAGGACCAATTTTCTGTTTGAAAAAAGGAATGTTAAGTACTGACTGGACAACTAATCGGTGAACTACGGCAATTGCTGGCCACAACATCCATCGGAGCCATGCCTGATTCGATCTTTGAAAGTCAATGATCCACATTATCTGTGGAAAAAAGCCGGATGCGTTTTGTCTGTATGGACTCCTCAAGCTGTGCTGGAATGGTTCCGCTCAGAGTAATGACGCTGGCTGTGGGCAGGACAACACCTCTATGGTGACGATGCCAGCTCGGGGCATTCGTCCATTTTGGTTTACCCAGAAGTCTATTTGGGCCGGAACACAGGCAAAAAAATCGGTGTTGAGAACGGCAGATAGTCGTTTGCACCATGATCTTTATGCTGATCTCTGTGTGTTGGATGTGTGCCCTGCATTGCATGCGGTTGGTGACGGTGGTAACAAAGATTGCCAGATGTCACACCATTAGGCTTCTGGCCACCTTGCCTGCTGCTTGCCGATACGAATAATTGGCACTCTACTTCTGTACACGTAGCTTGATGTTGTTCCACCGTGACATTTGGGGAAACGTGAAGCTGACGCAACAGATGTCTCCATTGATCAATCTGCAAGGTCTCCATTTCCTGCATATTACTCTCTATTGGGTGGGTGGATAGGAATTGTGCTTGATTTTTGTTTTTGTTCCGGGGAGTCCTGGAGGGTGGCCTCCCAGTAAACTGTTGTTCATTTTGATGGCCTTAATGCGTGGATAATGTTGGAGGAAATGGAGCATCAAGCACTCTTGTGTGAGATGGGTGCCTTGATTTCCCAAGCCTATGGGTAGAGGGGCACTAGCAAACGATCTTCTCATCTCATCCTCCGCCATCAAATTCGCGACAACCTCTTTCCATAAGGACAGGGACGTCAGTAGTAAACACTCGGTGTCTTGGAATACATCGTCCTCTCGTCCTACCTCCTCGCTGACTCCGGCACAGCTCAACACAGCCCTGACTGCCTGAGTGATGCACCCTGAGAGTGATGCGCCACCTTGGCACTAGCTATGGACCCCGAACATGCACTAATGAAGACCGATGAAATTGTGAAAATTGTCGGGGCCTTGTGGATTTGACGGAGAGAAAGGCTCCGTAGTCAGCATCTGTGTCCGTCTCCTCCTCAGTCGCTGGGGGAAGGGACTGTTTGGTTTCAGAGTGTCCATCGATCATTCAGAACTAAGATCACCACAATGCTTCATGCTGACAAGGGCATTGTCCGCAACTGACAATTTTGGGTGGCTTCTTCAAAAACTGGCAGGATGGTGCAGAGATCTTTCACCTGCCTCCACTCTCGGTGGTTCAACACCCCGACGTTCCGTACGCTGCTTGTCAGGCCCATGTGTCACTTCGTACTGCGTAATGGCATTGAGCTGATGCCACAATCGTGGAGCATGTGGTGGTGGAATTCAAGCGTTTGTTGCCCACGTCAACTATGAGACGTGTTTGACGGGGAGGCGAGCTGACGCTGCAACGCAGCCAGGGGGACGAAAGAATGGGTTGCGAGCGGCGGAAGTGGAACTCAGACTCGTGCCTTCTTCAGAGGCAGTCCTGACCCGGGGTAGGGTAGCTCTTTAGAAAATTTTGGACGAGACAAGGTTCATGACATGTGCCAGGCAAAGGGATGTGCTCCAGCCTACCGATCTTCAGGGCGGCCAGCAGATTTCGCCACGTTATCGCACTCACACTTGCTGCACAAGGTTTTGTCACCCAGACACGCGCTCGGTCTCGTTGCATTAGAGCCGTCCACTGCTCCTGTACCTGTGTCGGGACGGTCTCCAAGGCAGAATTAATGTAAACACGGCCTGTGGTGTCTCTGGGACACCGTGGATGCCACAGAGGACCTTGGGGGAAAAGAAGGCACCTGCACAATCCCTGCTGTGTTTGAAGAGCGAGGGCGCGAGCATGAGATGCCACCGCACACCCCTGTGACATCCACACAGTCACCCAGTGAGCTGTCACAGAGATATTGCCGGACTTGCCGTGCTTACTAGTCCGTTGTCGGTGGTGAGATGGACTTTACGGTCACCAGATGCAGGACAACGCGCTGTGAAATTTTTAGATGACTCGTGGCTGGCCAGGGCGTGGGACGGCTTTTCTGGCAAAAAGACAATGACTGCTCGGCATCTGGTGGTATTGGTGGGCAAGCGAGGGCCATGAACGTGGCGGAACCCATCTTGTACACCAGAAGGAAAAGGCAACATTTCCAAGGCCAAAAGCCTGGCAATGCGACATTCAGGCTTTTGGCTTTGGGATGGTTTGGGTTAAAGTGTTTCTTTGCTCCCCAAACCTGGAAGCCAGATGGATGGTGTCTAGCTGGCCGCTGTACGGTGTGCAGGTTGTCTAACTGTGGGAAGGAGAAGGGGTAGGAGGGGTCTCTGGTGGTTGATGGTGTATCGGGCGACGGTGGACGGATGAAGCGGAGCGGCTGATCCCTGATTCATTTGGACTCTGAGAGACATGGGCAGCTGAGGAACGCTGTGGTGGTGGCGTGATGGGAGGCGGGAGACAGAGGGGTGTGACAGTGGTTGGAGGCCCGGCGTCAGTTCTGGGCCTTTTTTGGCCAAGTGTTCCCTCCATTTCAAATCTCATGCATTCAGCCTGCATGGGACTAGACATGTTGGGGGTGGTTAACAATTAAGGTTCTTGCCTCTACTTATGCGTTTACGGCAAACGGCGGCTATGACTATCGGCTGGGTTGATTCAGAGGCTTGCTCAAAGAAAGGCCCAGGTTGAGAGGTTCCTGGATCTTTTGACGGCGTTAAGCGATTGGAGCGGGGTTTGCCCTGATCCGTGGGTGGCAGTATCATATCAGCGGACTTCTGCGACCGCCCTCTCCCTTTTTTGGCGGGACCAGTATTGAATTACTCCCATAGTTTCCTCATCGTCCACTGATGAAGCGATCGCAAGCAATTCTGTGGAAAATAGACCAGGGATGGATCCACTATGTCGACATCATCATCATCAATCAACACAGGTGACTTGGTCGTCCTGACTTTCTGCATCCTGAAGCTGCGGGATACAAGCTAGGGGCATGCTCAAGGCATTCCGAATGCCCGGGATTTTTTCTGATGGGAAACCGGCTTTCATTCACCTCCTCTGATGCATCAGTAAACTGGCGTAAGAGCAGAGTACAATCTTTCCTTTTTCGCCTCTTGATCTTTTAAACCATGCTTCTGACCCCAACCGCATTTTTATCATCTAAGAGGTCTTCAGAAAAATGGAATTATCCACTGTGGTGTGAGTACACGGAGTTGACATTTGGGCTGCTTCATGTTGGACTGATGATGATGATGCTGTTGACGTCATTTGTTGGCCGTGACTGTCGAGGACGGGAGGTAGACTGCTGGGTGCAGGTTGCATAAACCATGAAGGACAGATTGGCGACGATTTTTCGTTACTTAGATTTCACACACGGGCCATGACCAGCGTTGACAGGCTGACGGTATTGCAAACTGACGATCCGCTGGCATGCCGTGTTTGTCGCCGGAGCACTGGAAGGAGCACCTTCTCTCTCGTTACCTCTACCTCATGTGCTACCCCCCTCTTTGCTCGCTTACCTGCATTTTCGCGACCAAGTTCAGAAATCTAAAAATTTGAGAAGGTATGGAATAGTTTTGGAAAGTCTCTCTATTAAAAGACGGCAAATCACAGCTATTCTCAAATCCTCTAATCTAACAAAATTGCTGGATTCAAAATTTTAACTGTCCAAGGTGTCTATCAACTAATCTGGACTGGGCAAAAAGTCCAAAAAACAGTATCTGTTATGTTTTTTGTATAATAAACGGTATTAAATTTCACCTTTCAAATTTTCCCCGTGGTGAATAAAGAATTGCTGTTTTAAGATTTTGTAGATTTTGCGTCAAAAGATAAAAAAATTTTTTTTTTTCCCGGGTGCGCAAAAGTCCAAAAAAAAAAGTTTTTTTTTATGTTTTGGGATAATAAACTGTTTTTTTTGGGACCTTTCCCAAATTTACCTGGGGGTGAATAAAAGAATTGTGGGTTTTTAAAAATTTAAGTAGTTGTGCGGGCAATTTAAAAGGGGCGGGGGGGCGCAAAAGTCCAAAAAACAAGTATTGTTAAAGTTTTGGTATAATAAAAAAGGTTTTTTTTTGCACCTTTCAATTTTACCCGTGGTGAATAGAATTCGGGTTTTAAAAATTTTTCGTTTGAGCTGGTCAATGAACAGTGCTGGGTGCGCAAAGTCAAAAAAAAGTAACTGTTATGTTTTGGGTATAATAAACGGGATTTTTTTGGGACCTTTCAATTCCCTGTTTGGGGAATAAGAATTGCTGTTTTAAAATTTTTCGTAGATGGGTGCGTTTAATGAACAGTGGGTGGGTGCGCAAAAATCAAAAAACACGTAACTGTTATGTTTTGATATAAAAAACGGTATTTTTTGCACCCTTTTAAAATTCCCCCTGTGGTGAATTTTAGAATTGCTGTTTTAAGATTTGTAGATGCCCGCAAACCAAAGAAACGTGCTGGGTGCGCCAAAAAAGGGCAAAAAAAAACGTAATGTTATGTTTTTATATAAAAAAACGGTTTTTTTTTGCCCTTTCAATTCACCTGTGGGAATATAGAATTGCTTTTAAGATTTACGAGAAAATGCTGCGAAATGAACAGTGTGGGGTGCGCCCAAAAATAAAAAAAAAGTTAAATGTTATGTTTTTATATAATTTAAAAGTTTTTTTTTCACCCCCTTTTAATTTACCCGTGGTTTAATATGAATTGCTGTTTTTAAAATTTACGTCGTTTCTGCGTCAAAAGGAAAAAGTGCTGGGGGCGCCCAAAAAATCAAAAAAAAACGGGAACTGTTATGTTTTGATATTTAAAACGGTATTTTTTGCACCTTTCAATTCACCCCGTGGTGAAAATAGAATTGTGTTTTTAAAATTTTACGTAGTTGCTGCGTCAATGAAAAGTGTGGGAGCGGGAAAAGTCAAAAAACACGTTTAAATGTTTGTTTTGAAAATAATAAACGGTATTTTTGACCTTTCAAATTTTTCCCCGTGGTGAAATTTTGAATTGCCCATTTTTAAAATTTACTTGATGCTGCGGCAATGACCGTGCTGGGTGCGCAAAAGTCAAAAAAAAAAAGTAACGTTTTGTTTTGATATAATTAAAAGGTTTTTTTTGCACCTTTCAATTCCCTGTGGGGAAATAGATTTTTGTTTTAAGAAATTTTGTAGATGCGCTCAAAAGAAAAGTTTTGGGTGCGCAAAAGTAAAAAAAAAAAGTAAAAAGTGATGTTTTCCCTCGTTTCACGGTATTTTTGGCCAACCAAAAAAAAAACCCGTGTTTAAATACAAGATTGCTGGTTTGTAATTTTAAATTTCCAAGGTGGATATATTTAAAAAGTCCAGGTGTAATTGGGGAAAAATTTTTTTCACCCCTTTTGAAATTTTTTAATGTTAAAAAAAGTAGAGTTTGCCAAGGTAACAAAAAAAACCTGCAGTTACCCAGAAAAAAGATTTTGGGGATCCAATTTAAGTTTTAGGTGCCCCAAAATCCAGGAAATATTTCAAAGCCCAAATGTAAAAAAATAAAGATATTCCATACCCTGTCTACCCCTAAGTTTTTGGTGAACTTTAAACCAGTTTTTTTTTATAGATAGAGCTTTTCTTTTTTTCGCCCCCGGGGGCCCCCCCCCGCTCCCAACCCCCGTGAATTTTTCCGGGGAGATGTGCTTTAAAATTCTCTAGTAACTACATAAAATGTTCAAATTTTCTAATCTAACTAAAAATTTGGAAAAGGGTCCAGCTAATAGTAGAGGGTTTTTCTGTGCAGAAAAAGACTAATTTCGCTGAGCTGTTTTTGGGCCCAGGCAGGAGCGGTTCCTTTTTCCCCATTTAGAGGGTGAGAAAACACTGAGGGTGAAACAAGGAAAAAAAAAAAAAAAAAAACCCTGTTCTATGTTAAAAAGAAAAGGGGCATGTGATTTTTCCAGCCAAAACG
The DNA here is from genome assembly GCA_025379985.1 of Phyllomedusa bahiana. Taxonomy (NCBI): domain Eukaryota; kingdom Metazoa; phylum Chordata; class Amphibia; order Anura; family Hylidae; genus Phyllomedusa; species Phyllomedusa bahiana. Next base: position 22,098 of record JAODAL010038370.1, read on the forward strand.
CAACAATTTCACATCCCAGTTTATGACTTTGCACAAAATCATTCCCCTGTCTATTCTGTAATTCATTTGCTGGGGCCCCCAAAATTACGGAAAACGCCCAAAAAAGGGGCCCTTTTTAATAGTTTATTTCACAGATTTTTTTCCTTAATTATCGCCCTGATTTTGGGGAAAATTTTGATCACCATAAAAAACCCTTTCGTTTTTAACTTTGTCGATAAAAACGCTCAACCTATTCGTAGGCAAAAAACGAGGAAACTCTCCCCAACAGTAACCCGGAAATTTCCACTGGAAAGCAAGAAACCAGAAGCGAAATCCCGAAAGGGAAAACTCCGGACCCTTTTCTGGAGGGCCAAAGGGTCAAAAAAGACCCCTGAAGAGCACTACAGACATTTGTGTCAGCACCCAATGGCATAGCAGTTTTGAGGCAAAAACAGCTGTTCCAACTGGCCAAACACCTTTGGCCCGTACCCCAAACCCCCAATTTATCTGCTCCCGGGCACGACAAGAAGTGGCAGCTGTTGGGGTGCGAAACCCCGGACCAATGGAAGCTCACATATCCACCTCCAGTAACTTCTCGAGCCAGAGGAAGAAGCAAGGCCTGCGACAACATCGGGATACTTCCCACTTCACTGTCATAGAGATGTCTCACCTGCCTCCATTGCTGTCACCACAAAACGCCCCGCATATCGCCTTGGGGCCACACCTAAGACCACCATTTTTTGGGGTGCCACCTGCATTATGTCAGAGTCCAAGTTATGGTTTCTTGCAACCTAGTGTGCCTCCTCCCAAGGAATGCCAAAGTGCCGAGAGAACAAGTCGTAAGTCTGCTCATCACCGGCTGGAGCCCCAAGGAAACCGTAGTGAAACAAAGGAACTCTTGAATCAACACACTGACCAAAGCCTGTCATTAGCTCCGTCAGAGTCACCTACTCATCATTTGGGACCAGGAATTAACAAAGGGGTTGCAAAATATTTGCCCTCCAGCTCAGTGCCTCCACATCGGCCACTTCCTTATTGTTACCACAATGCACTCCTTCCACTCAGCCGCATTTCACCAAAGAAAAGGAAATGGCAACACCACAAACCCAATCAGAAGGAGACCTCATCTTGATGAAGGAACAACAAATCGAAAGGATTGACTGGCCTATGGGACTAGTTACAAAGGTTCTTCCCAGCAAAGATGGCAAGATCCGGAAGGTGGAGTTGAAGATATCCATGAAGGGTGAGCCTAAAATGTTTGCAAGGCCAATCAATGAACTCATTCTGATACTGCCCATTTAGAATGTTCCTGGAGGATGAACAGTGCCGAACTTTATTCCATATTCCTAAGTTGATAAACAGGACTATCTTAGTGTTTTATATTGCATTCTAACATGCTTTGTTACAGGTTGGACTATATCTTATAGACATTAGTTTATAGTGGAATCCCCCTAAGGGAATTTCAGATGGGGAGTGTGCTGTTCTCCTCAGTTATATGTATTGTTATTCAGTTCTGTATTTTCCATATTGTTGCTGAGCTGCCATCTGCTGACCAGAATTTACATGTGCTCCCTCTGTCTTTGTTCATAAAGTTTTTCTCTAAAGGAGTGTGTTTTTTTTCTAGCCTTAGCTGAGTCACTTCCTGTTGTTTTTCATCTTAATGTGACTGGAGCACACATCTTTTGGGCTAGCAGAAGCATCAATTTCTGACCAGCAAACTCGAGCAAACTGCAGCAAAACAGCAAACAGCAAAACAACAGAACAGCAAACAACAGCAGCAGTAGCAGCAACAAACTGTACCAAGGTTTATACTACTACAGAGATAACCACAGTTCTGTATCAGTGATTATTGCTGTATCCAAGGTGAATAAACCACATTCTGTTTCATATCACTGTGTTACTATATCTACTAAGCTGAGCCTGCTTGGTCCTGTCTGCTCCACATTCTGGATACGAAGGTAGGAAAGTCTCCCAGTCACTATCATCCAGCCAGTTATACCTTCATTCGCCTCATGTGGGAACAGAACAAGCCAATGATCAATAATAAAGAAAATAAAGAAATAAAAATGAATTTATTGAATTAATATTTATTAGTTTATTTTTGTTACCCCCATATTATTGTTCATTTTTTATAGAGATTGGCACAACTTCGTGAGTCTTATCATTTGATTTCTGCCATGTACAGTTTTATTATAGATTGCATTAGAAAACCCATAAGAGCGACGCTCGCTCGCTCTCCCATTGGCCCAAATAACCGCGCCTCTTTTAACTTAGCCAATCACAAACAGAGCTCGCTCTGCATTTCTTTTCCCCATAGAACTCTATGAGATAAGTAGCTCACCCACTGATTGGCTAAGCAGGACGAGCCCCTCTTCCCCCCAACCAATCACAGTACTAAAATATTTCCCATAGACAGTAATAACTTTTAGGGCGCCCTTCTATCGCGTCCTTTTTGCTCCACTCAAAATAGATGCACTACATATGATTGGTGGATTCATATCTGCCGCCTGGGCTCAGCCAATCAGCTCTTTTCTGCATTTTTACTGTATTTTGAACTGTCTGCCTTTTCATTTGATTGGTCAACACTACTCCATAGGTTATAATGGGTCACTGTCGCTCCTATTCTGATTGGTTGGTTTTTGCCGACCAATCAGAAGAGCTTACAGAATTTGAATTACTGTATTTCCCGGCAATTTCCAATATCCCAATTCCTTATGTAGCGCCGGTCTCGGCAACAAACGCATTGTTAGGGATTTGATTGATGTCTGTATATAGAAGGTTTCAGCTCTTTTTCAGAGAATGTTTTACACCTAATAAAAACGATTTTTTTAATCATACTCCATGCCGCACGGCGCTGAGAGCCGAGATTTCATTGCCCCGATCTCTCCATTGACTACAATGGGACAAAGTAGCTCTCACTCTGATTGGCCGGGATAGCCAAGCCCCCGCTAGCTCAACCAATCAGGTCTTTTCTGCCTTTTTTACTGTATTTTGAACTGTCCCGCCTTTTCATTTGATTGGTCAACACTTCTCCATAGGTTATAATGGGTCCCTGTCGCTCCTATTCTGATTGGCCGGTTCTGCCGACCAATGAGAAGAGCTTACAGAATTAGAATTACTGTATTTCCCGGCAATTCTCTATATCCCAATTCCTGATGTTGCACCGTTAGTGATTTTTTATTAGTGATTTTTTTATGTATTTTTTTAGAAGGTTTGAGCTCTTTTTCAGAGAATGTTTTACACCTAATAAAAACGATTTTTTGATTCATACTCCATGCCGCACGGAGCTGAGAGCTGAGATTTATTTCTTGAGCGATCTTATATATTTTCACTTTAATTTTTAATGATCCACTTTTTCACTACATGTAATCACTTTTAGACAGCTTTGATTTTTCACTTTATTTATTCATTTATTTGAAAGACAACTCTTTTTGCTATTCACTAACATGTTTAATGATTTCTCGCTGTTTTCCAGCCTGTCTCGAATTGGAATACATGTTAGGCGCAGTCCCGCACTGCGCCTAAGTCCCGCACTGCGCCTCACACACTGGCGAGGCGCAGGGAACATTTCACCGCATGTATGAGCGCACCTCCTCGGGCGGCACATCTTATGCACAGTCCCGCACTGAGCCTAAGTCCCGCACTGCGCATCACACTCTGACGAGGCGCGGTGGCCTTTACAGCGCATGTATGAGCGCACCTCGGGCGCCGACATACATGAGGCGCAGCTTTCACTTGAAATCGGGCGAAAATGTGCGCTCCGACGCGCCGAGATTCATACATGTCGCCCTTAATGTCTTCTGAAGACATGAAGGCTTCTATGTAGGGTTTCCAAGTGGTGAAAAATTTTTCAGTTAAAGTTAATTTAGCCATTACCACCTCCATCCTCTCAAGATTAAGATACGTTCTGACTAGTCGCAGAACCTCTCCCACTCTTGGCATTGAGGACTCCAGCCATTTATTTAGAATGCAATGTTTTGCCGCAAGAAGAAGGATATGCAGGAGAGTATGGTACTTGTTAAGGCCAGTTAAATCATGGAAAAGGCAAAATGAAGGAGACAAAGGGACATCCAAGGCCCATCTTAGTTTTAAGGTGTCTCTCAGTTCTCCCCAGAATCTCTGTGAGTGGGGACATGACCATATCGCATGGATCAAGTCTGTCTTTGGTTGTAGGCATTTAGGGCAAGATATCTTATGATTGGGGCAAGGGGATGGGGCGGGATGTTAAATCCATAAATTGCTCGATGCATAGAACGGAAATAAGTTTCCCGCCATTTCTCACTGATTATGGCCTTGTTGGTTTTATTCCAGCCTTCTATGGCCACCTGTGGAATATTCAGGTCTGGGAAATTCTCCTTCCATTTAGTCATTAATTTAGAGACTTTTTCAGGGAGTTGTGACTCCCTCAGTTTTGTGTACAACAGAGAAAGGGAGTGTCAACAGGTCTGAGGGCCCACTAATTCGTCAAAGTCGTTCGAGGGGAATTCCTTAGTAAGATTAACTACTCTGGACCTTATAAAGCTATTAACTTGAGCAAATGTAAGGAAATGAGAGGTTGGGATGCTGTATAAATTTTGAAGTTCGAGTAATGTATTTGCTAAGATGGGCTGGGAGTTTAAATAATTTACGGCTGATCTTCCAGGTAGCCATTGTGTCACGCATTAGGAGGCATGATCTAATGGTGTGAGGGCTGCTGACAAATTTGGTGTGCAGAAGGGCTGAGAGGTCCCAAGGGGAAGCGAATGCTGACTCAAGTTCTGTGTTGGAGTAGTAAGAGGTATTTTTCACCTAATCTAGACAATGTCTGAGGTTGCATGCTATATTGTACAGTCGCACATCAGGAAGATTTATGCCCCCTAATTTTCTAGAGCTTTGTTAGGGCAATTCTCAGTTTCTTTCCTGCCCAGACGAATCTTGAGAACCCCGCCTGAATTATTTTTACATTCAAATGTTTTAGCAATAAGGGGATGGTTTGAAGGTGGTACAAAAGTTTCAGGAAACTCATCATACGGACGAGGTGACACCGGGCTAGGAGGGAAAGCGGTAATTTTGACCACCTATCCAGCTCTCTAATAATTTTCAATATGAGAGGAGGGAAGTTGAGGGAGTAGATCATTTCCGGTGATTTCCCTATGAAGATTCTGAGGTATTTAATGGATTTATTGGTGATGTTTATTGGGGTGTCTAGGTGTTCCAGTGACTTTGGGTGTGAATTAGGGGCAAGTCTCAGAAGCTCCTTCTTTGATTCATTAATTTTAAAGCCTGAGAAAGTACTAAATAATCTTAGGTGTTAAATAGGTCCGTGAGGTCCCTCTCTGGATGTTTGTGGAAAAAAATTATGTAATCAGCAAAGACAACTAGTTTCTGCTCGGATGTTCTAACAGAGATTCCCTCAATAATGGGAGAGGTGGTGAGAAACCTAGCAAAGGGTTCGATTGTCAAATTGAAGAGGGCAACCCTGCCTAGTGCCGCATTGCAGGGAGAAGGGGGTGGACAAAAAACCTGGGAGGCTTATCTGGGATTGCTATACAAAGTACCCAAGAATCTACGAAATTGTCCCGTAAATCCAATTTTGTCCAACACTAGGTCTAACCATCCCCAGTCGACCGAGTCAAATGCCTTCTCAGTATCAATTGTGACTAAAGCCGAGTAGGGGTGGTGTATTGGGGATTTCTTGACCTCATCCGAGATAAGTAAGACTTTTCTAATATTAGTTATCGCCGACCTCCCTTGGACGAAGCCTACTTGATGAGAGCCAATTAGTTTGGGTATAAGTGGGGCCAAGCGGTCTGCAAGGATTTTGGAGAGCAGTTTAAGATCTTGGTTAATTAGAGAAATTGGGCGATAAGAAGAGGCTAAAGTCGGGTCTTTTCCCGATTTTGGGATTATCTTGATGTAGGCTGTGTTCATTGAGGTAGGAATAGGTGAGCCGGACAAGTAGGAATTGAACAGAGATAAAAGGGTAGTAGTGATTTGGGTTTTCAAAGCCTTAAAGAATTCCCCAGTAAACCCGTCTGGGCCTGGGGCTTTATTCGCTTTCAACTTTCCAATAGCTGATTCTATTTCAAGCTCAGAGACTGGGGACCCCAGTAGTGAAACTTCTTCAGCTGTGAGATCAGGGAGTTCGATATTAGTCAGCCACTCACGTGAGGCCTTTCTGTCCAGATGTTCGTCAGCATAGAGCGTCTGGTAAAAGGAACGGAGGATGTCCGTCACCTTTCCACCCTCTGAGACTAGACCTCCATCCTGATCTTGCAGCGAAGCAAGGGAGGGAGGGGGATAGTAGCCTTTGGTGAATTTCGCCAACAATCTACCTGGTTTACTGCCAAAACGGAATAGATTAGCCTCCGTTTTAGATTTGAAAAAAAGTTCCCTTTTTTCCAGCCAGTGCTCATGTTCTCGTTTGGCATTCTGCCAAATAGTTTTGTTTTCAGAAGAGGAGGAAACCAAGAATGCATCGACGGCCTCACGCAGTGCGATGCCGAAGTGGTTGATGTTGTCTGTTAGTTGCTTCTTCAGTCTAGAGACATATTCAATCAACCTCCCCCTGAGAACCGCTTTGGCTGTGCCCCAGTAAAGCTGAGCAGTCTCTTGGTGTATTGTATTGTGAGAATGGTATTCCATCCACCAGCCCTGCAGGGTCAATTGGAATGCCTCATCCTTCACTAGAAAGGAGGGAAATCGCCAGATGAAATCTGTGCCTCGGGGGAAGCGGTCCGCAACAGAGAGTATGACAAGGGAATGATCAGATATGACCAAGTCACTGATTAGTGCCTCTCGTACTCTTGACAGGAACCCCCTTGAGATAAACAGATAATCAATCCGAGTCCAGGTATTATGGGGGTGAGAAAAAAAGGAGAACTCTCGTCCCTCAGGGTTACGGATACGCCAAGCATCACAAACGTCTAGGTTCTTAGCAAAGCTAGCTAAGTAGGAATTACTGAGCTGTTGGTGTGGTCTCGAACTTGAGTTTCCCCTCCTATCCTCCTGGAGATGCATGGTGGAATTGAAGTCGCCACCCAGTATTTTGTTATCAATGGTGTCGCTCAAAATAATTGATTCTAGACCTTTGTAAAAGGTTGAACCTCTGGTATTGGGTCCATAAATGTTATAAAGTGACCAGGATTCCTCTGCCAGGCGAAGTGTAGTGTTACTCCACCTCCTCTCACTGTCATGTCTGTCATTGAGAATCTGGGCGTTGACATGTTTTCCTATAAGTGTAATCACCCCTGCTTTGTTATCTATTGTGGGTGATCCAATCACCTCACCCAACCACAGCCGTTTCATTCGCTCAAAATCCTGCTCTGGTAGATGCGTCTCCTGGAGAAAGGCTATATCGATTTTTAAACACTTGAGGTGTTTCAAGACCATAAAACATTTGTTGGGAGAGTGTAGCCCCTTGATGTTCCAGGATACTATTTTCATGTTCCCGGATAAAGAGAATAGTCTCAGTGCAGCCCAATGTGGAGGGAAAGGAGAGGGGGGAGAAAGGAAGAGAGAGAAAAGAGCGAAGACAAAAAGAAAAAAAAAAAAAAAACAACCACGTCAAGACAAAAGGCTAAGATCAAGCCCGGCACTCCGAGGGAAGAAAATAACTCAAAACACAACAATTTCTTCCTCAGAAAATGTGCAAAGTGACCTCACTTTTTTCCACCAAAAACTTGGGTATGAATTAGCAAGAACAAAAACATTAATATAAAAGGGGCAGTCCTGGACCAATGGGGCCCAACTGGCGGTGGTCCGAAGAATGACCAATAGAGCAGAACCAGACCGATCACTTCACGATTTGTATGAATAGTGAAGTGAGCAGGTGAAAAAAGGGGGGGAGAACCAGTGAGGAAAGTATGCAGAATCTCAGAATCTCAGCAATGCTGGATTTCAGTTATTTAGCTTTAACATCCCCCATACGTAGGGAGTTAGAAAATTAGAAACGTACACATAGGCTGTATGGACAAAACATTGAACTTTACTTCATTTTTATAAGTTGGTGCATAAAAGACATAGTTCTATGACGAACACCTTAGGCAATGAAAAACATATGAAAACGTGGCAGTACTTTGCTGTATAGCTTCTCCGGTTTAGGAGGTGAGTGATAGTCCTATAGTAGACTAGTAGGATCCGATCATGCTGAGTTGCAGCCCAGTGCCGCCATGTAATGACGCGACGTTTCGGAAGGCACGCCTCCCTTTCTCAAGCAGAGAAAGGGATGCTTGAGAAAGGGAGGCGTGCCTTCCGAAACTGCTTGCGAACAAAGCAGAACAGATGGGTGAGAATGTCCTGCGCTTTCGGACTACCTCCGCTGAGAAGTCTTCAAAGACTAGTATTTTCCTACCCCTGAAAATGAGGTTGGATTTGAGTCTTCGGAAGGCTTGCAAGATTGCTACTTTGTCCGTATTAGTTCTTTAGCTGGGATCGCCTCCGAGACCCCTATAATTCGTAAATTGTTCCTTCTTGACCTGTTTTCAAGTCCGTCCAGCTTATCTTTTAATCGCCTGTTTTCCAGAGCCACGTCGGAAAGATCAGTGCGGACCTTGTCCATGTCGCTGGTGAGGTCCTGGGGCTGTAGGTCATGATCATCAAAACGTTCAGCATGGATTTTGACGTCTGCTTTCACTTGGGCTACCATGCGCGCTATAGATGCGGTCAAAGAGGCTTGAAGGTCCTCAGAGATCTGTTTCGCTACCTCCGTCACTATCATTGCGAATTGAGAGCTTGAGGGGTCTATCTGTGGGAGGTTCACATCCGGGATGAGGTTCTGGTCAGTGGACGGGGCTGTAGTGGTTGCTGAAGGATTTGTGGATGTATCCCAGTCCGGGGTTGAGGCAATGCTGGCCATTGGGACTTGCTTCGGCACCAGACAGGGAGGCTCAGGGGAGGCTGGGAGCTGGTCTTTGTTGTCCTTCCCCGCTTGATTAACATTTTTGTTGCGTCCCATTTTGCAGACAAATTTTTCCATAAGCTGCCGGGTTATAGAGCTGTCCAAGGCTTGTGCATAGCTTTGTAACTTGTTGAACCCAGTGGCAAGGTGAGATGAGGGGGTCAGCTTAATGTGAGCATTGCGAGGGGGGTGAAGGGTTAAGAGGTAGTGCCCCTGTGCAACCAATGGAGAGCTGTCCAAGGGTGTGGTGTCCCAGGGGTGCTAGGTAACCCCTACAACTGTATGTAGTCTCTGGGAGTTTGTGGCTCCTGGTTATAGGCTGAGGGGAAGGTATCTAAGGGGTCCCTCAGGCTGAATGGGACTGGACGGGGCTTAGATCTGGCATGCCCCTTTCATACCCTGTAAGGCTGCCGGTCTCTGGTCTGTCCCTGACAGGGGAGCCTTTTGCTGGGGCGTCGCATCTGCCTTCTGCCTTTCTGGCTTTTTTTTCCCCACTGTCCCGGCTCTTGTGCTGCCGCTGTCCCGGTCTCCTTCGGTGATTCCCCAGATGTTCCGCTTTCGTTGCAGGCTGCAAGCGAGTTAAATTGCCGGGCTTGGCTGTTGGTTTCGCCCTAAAGTCCAGGAGCTCCCGTTCTAAGCTCCTATCATGGTGGCGCCGGAACCAGAAGTCACATCTGTGTGCTATAGTGTTGAACCAGACGAAGGCAAAAACCCCCATGAGGTAGAAGCCAATTGTCCTCATTTTAGGGTAAAAATTCCTTCCCAACTCCAAACTGGTAATCAGAATAATCCCTGGATGAATGACCCCTCTCCAGAATCCTGGTCACTATAACTTGTTATATTATTACATCTAGAAATGTATCAAAACCCTTCTCCATAATCCTGAACACTATAACTTGTTATATTACATCTGATGTATTCAGATCCTTCTCAATGCCACTATAACTTGTTATATTATTACATCTAGAAATGTCTCCAGACCCTTCTCCAGAATCCTGGTCACTATAACTTGTTCTATTATTACATCTAGAACTGTATCCAGACCCTTCTCCAAAATCCTGGTCACTGTAACTTGTTATATTATTACATCTAGAAATGTATCCAGACCCTTCTCCAGAATCCCGGTCACTATAACTTGTTATATTATTACATCTAGAAATGTATCCAGACTCTTCTAGAGAATATTTGTCCAGTATGACAAATATGTCCGGGATGTGATCTATGTGAAATATTCCCCAGATCTCAGAGCAATGAATGTAAATAATGACATTTATATCTCAGTAAAAAAGGAATAGAGTTGCAGAAAAAAAGTAAGTGAACCCTTTGGATTGACCTAGATTTCAGCTTTCAATCCTAATAAAATCGGGTGTAATTGTTATCAAGCGTGTGAGGGTCTGAAGAGACCAAAAGCTCACAAGGAAACCAACTAAATGATGGAGCTAAAGGGAAAGCTTTGTTCTTGGAATGGACAAGTCCTGACCTTAAAGGGGTTGTCAAGATCAATACAGTCATGGATGTAGCAGAGTTTAGCTGGAACCTATAATTTGTTGTGATATCTTGGTACCTGCCAAGTTGAAGGGATATCCCCACCTTAGACTTCAATGATATATGCACAGGAAATATCATCAAATTGTGTTGGGTGCGGGTCTCACCTCTGGACCTCACATCTATCTGGGGATCGGGCCCCTGAACTGTTGGTCCAGAATGTAAATCCAGTCAAACTTGTGCAAGACTCTCCATTAGCGTTTATGGGAGTTCTTAATACAACTGAACACAATGCTCCCCCACCTTGTACTGGCAACTCCCAGAGAGAAGAGTCTTGCACAAGCATTTCCATTCTGAGATTACAATTTCGGGGGCCCATTCCCGAGATACGTGTGGGGCCCAGAGGTGGGACCCATATCTATCAGACTTTGATGGCTTATCCTATCAGTATACTACATAAGCTATATCTGTAGAAGAGACCAGGATCAGAAAACAGTAGAAATCTGTAACTTACCTCCTGGTTCCCCGCAGCTGTTGAATCTGTTCCTCTTCACCCCTGGGTTCTCTTCCCATTACAGAAGAAAGGCCCGCGCTCCATAGTCACTGAATGCAGCGGGAGTCTCTCCATTGCCGAGACAAAAACTTGGAAGTAAAGAGGATCGAATCCCAGGGAACTTGGTGATTGGAGCGGCAGCGGTGGGGAACTAAGAAGTGAGGATCATTTTTTACTATTTTTCCTCATCCTGTCCCCATTTATCTATCATTTTATTAAACTGGACAACCCCATCATCACCATGGAGAGGTTGTGGCCCTGAATGCATGCAAGACACCGAAAAATTGATGAACTATAAAACATCTGCAGGGAGGAGTGCTCCAAAATGTATTCTTAACATTGCACAAACCTTATTTTCAGCTACATGAAACATTTGATTGAGGGTTTTGTTTCTACAGGTTATTGAATACAAGGATTCACTTACTTTTTCTCCCTACCCTGCTGATGTTCACTTAATAGTAATTTCAAAGGGTTCAGATACCTTTTCTCCCTGCACAGTTGATGTTTACTTAATATTAGTTCCAATGGGTTCTCTCACCTCTTCTTCCTGTACTGTTGATGTTTACCTAATAGTCATTTGAAAGGGTTCACTTACTTTTTGGGCAAGATGTTTTCTCAGTTTCCCTGAGAAGCAGAACATGTCTTTAAATATCAATGTTCTTATTCTCAATCCACATCAAGTCCTATGTTCTCATACGTGTAAACATATGGAGAGCGGCCGTGCGGATCTCCTGGGTCTTCACACCATAGATGATGGGGTTGAGAGTTGGTGGGATGAGCAGATAGAGACTGGACAGAATCACATGGATGTATGGAGCTATGTGACCTATCCTATGGGTCAGAAAGTAGAACAGTCCCAGGGTGTAGAATATGAGGATGATAGAGATGTGGGACGTGCATGTTCCACAGGCTTTATTCTTGGCATTTTTGGAGGACAGTCGCAAGACTGCTCTCAGGATCAAGACATAAGACACGGCAATACAAGACACATCAAACACAATGACTATCAAGACTACAGTCAAGCCATAGGCACTATTGATGGTGATGTCCGTACATGCCAACTTCACAACTGCCATGTGGTCACAGTAGATGTGAGAGATGAGGTGGCTTTGGCAGTATGGGAGTCTACTGGCCATCCATGGGCAAGGGCTCACTATCATGGTTCCTCTCACCACCAGGGCTATTACTATTTTCGCTATTAATGTGTTAGTTAATATCCTTGTGTAATGAAGAGGGTTGCAGATGGCCATGTATCTATCGAATGCCATGGCCATGAGGACCCCAGACTCCAGTGAGGTGAAGCAGTGAATGAAGAACATCTGCATAAGGCAGGAAAAGAATAGGATCTCATTACCATTGAGCCAGAAGATATGGAGCACCTTCAGGACAATGGAGCTCGACAGAACGAGATCAGTGAGGGACAAAGTACATAGGAAATAATACATGGCATGGTGGAGCTGCGGTTCCATCGTGATGAGGAGCAGCATCAGGAGGTTCCCCCAAATAGATGTGATGTACATGATGAAGAGAGGGATAGATATCCACAAATGAGAAGACTGGAGGTCAGGGATCCCCTCCAGGATGAACACAGTGAAGTAAATGCTGGAGACGTTGATAGATAGCATGGGTCAACCTTTGAACAGTAGATACCAGAATGAGTGATCATCAAGAGAAATATTTTGCTCTAGATTAATCTGTCGGGTTCTACTGTGACGTCCATGGAATATTCCTCTAAATGTTCGATCTTTGGTTCTTCCCCTCCGCTACATAGATACCAGTGTGGCTGCTGGAGCTTGTCTCGGCAATGGACTTTATTCTTGCTTCCGTGACTTCACATGCTCGCTCATGCTGTATTCTGGAACTTCCCTAATATCACTTGTTCTGTAGTGTTATATTTATGGACACAGCAAATCTCCACCAAGGTTGTGAAGTCCCTTGTGATCCACCACAGGGATGGTTCATGTACGGTCCCAAGCTCCTTACATTTATACATTTAACCCCTGTAACTTGAAAGACTGTTGATACAGTGGGGAAAAAAAGTATTTAATCAGCCACCAATTGTGCAAATTCTCCCACTTAAAAAGAGGAGAGGGGCCTGTAATTGACATCATAGGTCGGCCTCAACAATGAAAGACAAAATGAGAAAACAAATGAAGAGAATCCCATTGTCTGATTTGGAAAGAATTTATTTGCAAATTATGGTGGAAAATACGTTTTTTGGTCAATAACAAAGGTTCATCTCAATACTTTGTTCTATCTCCTTTGTTGGCAGTGACAGAGGTCAAACGTTTTCTGTCTTCACAAGGTTGGCGCACACTGCTGCTGATATGTTGGCCCATTCCTTAATGTAGATCTCTTCTAGAGCAGTGATGTTTTAGGGCTGTTGCTGGGCAACTCCCTCCAAAGGTTTTCTATGGGGTTGAGATCTGAAGACTGGCTAAGCCACTCCAGGACCTTGAAATGCTTCTTATGAAGCCGCTCCTTCATTGCCCTGGCTCTAAGCTTGGGATCATTGTCATGCTGAAAGACCCAGCCACGTGTCATCTTCAATGCCTTTGCTGATGGAAGGAGGTTTGCGCTCAAAATCTCATGATACATGGCCCCATTCCTTCTTTCATGTATACAGATCAGTCATCCTGGTCCCTTTGCTGATAAACAGCCCCAAAGTCTGAAGTTTCCCTTCCCCCCATGCTTCACAGTAGGTCTGGTGTTCTTTGGATGCAACTCGGCCTTCTCTCTCCTCCAATCATAACGAGTTGTGTTTCTACCAAACAGTTCTACTTTGGTTTCATCGGACCATATGACATTCTCCCAATACTCTTCTGGATCATCCAAATGCTCTCGAACAAACTTCAGATGCGTCCGGACATGTACTGGCTTAAGCAGGGGGACACATCTGGCACTGCAGGATCTGAGTCCCTGGCGGTGTAGTGTGTTTCTGATGGTAGCCGGTGTTATGTTGGTCCCAGCTCTCTGCAGGTCACTAGGTCGCCCCGTGTGATTCTGGGATTTTTCTCACTGTTCTTCTGATCATTTTGACCCCACGGGGTGAGATCTTGCATGGAGCCCCAAATGGAGGGAGATTATCAGTGTCTTGTATGTCTTCCATTTCCTAATTATTGCTCCCACAGTTGATTTCTTCGCACCAAGCTGCTTGCCTATTGCAGATTCAGTCTTCCCAGCCTGGTGGCTACAATGTTTCTGGTGTCCTTCAACAGCTCTTTGGTCTTCACCATAGTGGAGTTTGGAGTGTGACTGTCTGAGGTTGTGGACAGGTGTCTTTTATACTGATAACAAGTTCAAACAGGAGCCATTACTATAGGTAATGAGTGGAGGACAGAGGAGCCTCTTAAAGGGGTTTTGCCACGAAGTAATGTTGACGTGGGAAGCTGGCAAATGAAATAACAAACAGATCAGACAATGTGATTTCTGGATTTGTTTTCTCATTTTGTCTCTCATTATTGAGGTCGACCTATGATGTCAATTACAGGCCTCTCTCATCTTTTTAAGTGGGAAAACCTGCACAATTGGTGGCGACTAGTGTTGAGCGATTGCGTTGGCTATCGAGATCGATCGATAGTCGATAGTCGGCCGCTATCGATAAGGTTTTTCGATAGTGAGCATCGATTATGAGCGATGACCATTAAAGTCTATGGGAGAGCAACAACACCTTCATTCTTACACCCAAACAGGGCTGGAGAAGCTGGAATTAACAGCCACAACAGTCAAATGGATACGTGCTACATCTTAGGCAACACACTTAGGTTATAAAAGTCACAGAAAAAAAGTCACAGACCATTCACTATCCCTGTCTTGTACCACAGCCTGACCCTTAAACCTGCATCACCCACAAATTAAAAAGTGCCAGAAGGCAGTATGATTTGAACCATCATGTTACTTGAACTGGACATTGAATATCCCTGTCCTGGAACGCAGCATGAGCCCCAAACCTGCATGACCCCCAGATTTAAAAGTGCCGCAAAAAGGAGTCTTTCAACCACCATTTTAGTTTCACTGGACATAGACTATACCTGTCCTGGACCGCTTTCATCTGGCTAAAATCCTCACTGTTTAACCCTTTAGACGCCACAGAGATAGCGGCCGCAGTGTCTAAATGAATGATGAGCGCTGCTAATCACTGTTTCTCGCCCCACGCAGCCCCCTGTGATGAGCTGATGGGGTGTAGAGTGGTTACCATGGCAGAGGGTATCCTAACAAAAGTCTTCATAGCTGCCATGTTACAGCTCCTATTACTTCCTGCCATAGGTTATGATAGGAGAGACATCTTGGTTCACCTTTCTGCATTATATATAATGTAGATCTGCCTACAAACCATTGCACCCCTTAGTGATCAAGAACCATAAGGGGACTACATGTACAAATAAACAAAACAAAAAAAATTAAAAAATATAAAAAATAATAATAAAAAGCTAAAAAAAAAACACTTCTTTTGCCATTTTGCAAATAAAGAAATAAGGAAATAAGAAAGGCACCCAAAATTGTGGGTTTTGGTCAAAATTGTAAAAAAAAAAAGTGATCAAAAAGTTGCATCTTTTCCAAAATGGTACTAGTAAAAACTACACTTCAGCTGACAAAAAATGGGCCCTCAATCAGATCCATAGATATAAAAAAAATTTAAAAAAAAATGGTCCCAGAAAAGTGGTGCTGCCAGGCAAATTTTAAGAATACATAATATTTTTATTTTCCAGTACATCCATATCAGCAGCACAATGACGGGGAGTTCTCCGCCTTGTGGACTGATAGGACAGGTGGAATCTTTAATGAACCTAATATTCAATAATTCTCCATCTTTGTGCTGCTGACATGAGTAAGGGCAAATAGATTTCCCTTCTGAATCGTGACATTTTTAAAAGTACTAGAACATGACAAAAACTCTACACATTTGGTATCACCGGAATCCTACCGAACTGCATAAGACAGATATCATTATTTATAATGAATTACAAAACAAATTATTTAGAATTCTTTTCAGTTTCTCAGTAAATTATGTATTGCAATCAATGTCCCCATTAGAAAATACATTTTGTCCCACAAAAAACAACTCAAGAAAAAGTTACGGCTCTTGGAAGTTGGGAGAACACAAACGCCCATTAAGGGATTAAACATGACCACTTATGCCCAATACTGAAAAAAATGTCACCTGGGCAATCCATTGAAAAAAGCACAGTCAAAGAGATTGATGTTCCTCAATGTTCTCATGAAGATGGAAATGTCTATGGATTTCTTTGTTTTCTAGGCTGAATCCACATAAAGTCCTATGTTGCAGTGCGGGGAACAAGATGAAGAGCGGCCATGCGGATCTCCTGGGTCTTCACACCATGGATGATGGGGTTGAGGGTTGGTGGGATGAGCAGGTAGAGGTTGGACAGGATTATATCAATGTATGGCGCTATATGACCTATCCTATGGGTCAGAAAGGAAAACAGCCCCAGGGTGTAGAATGGGAGGATGATACAGATGTGGGACGTACATGTCCCAAAGGCTTTATTCTTGGAGTTCTTGGAGGAAAGTCTGAAAACTGCCTTTAGTATCAGGACGTAGGACACAGCAATGGATGACATGTCAAATACAATGACCATCAAAGCCATGGTCAAGCCATAGACACTATTGATGGTGATGTCCGTACAGGCCAACTTCACAACCGCCATGTGATCACAGTAGGAGTGCGGGATGAGGTGGCTCTGGCAGTATGGGAGTCTACTGGCCGTCCATGGGAGAGGGCTCACTATGAAGGTTCCTCTTACCACCAGGGCTGCTACTATTTTCACTATTAATGTGTTAGTCAATGCACTTGAGTAGTGAAGAGGGTTGCAAATAGCCATGTATCTATCAAAGGCCATGGCCATGAGGACTCCAGACTCTAATGTGGTGAAAAAGTGGATGAAGAACATCTGCACAAGGCAGGAAAGAAAAGTGATCTCGTTGTGATTGAACCAGAAGATGTTGAGCATCTTCAGGACAATGGAGCTCGACAGAACCAGATCAGTGAGGGATAAAGTACAGAGGAAATAATACATGGGATGGTGGAGCCGCGGTTCTGTTGTGATGAGGAGCAGCATCAGGAGGTTCCCCCATATAGAGGTGATGTACATGATGAAGAAAGGAATAGATATCCACAAATGAGAAGACTCGAGGCCCGGGATCCCCTCCAGGAGGAACACACTCGGCTTAATGCTGGAGATGTTAATGGACGCCATGATTGCCCTTCATTCACCTTCAGGGCAATGTGTTCCCATCCAAATCAATCATCGTATGGAAGCTCAGTCTCTAATATTTATTTATTCTCCATT